>CM040978.1:4038396-4055324 GCA_022985145.1 Pangasius djambal
TTTTTTTTTTTTTTTTTTTTTTTTTTTTTTTCCTCCTCACTTTGAAACATACCCACATATGGTAGGAAACATAACCACTTTGAATTGATGTCTTATTTATAGTCATGAACTAATTGACATCATCACAAAAGAGACAAAGAAAAAGAAACTCCTCCTCTTCTATATAATCTTAACCCCAAAATAACATCGGATTAAAAATATAAAAAATGGTCGATTTTAAAAAAAAAAAATAAAAAAAAAATCAATAACTTGTTCTATCTTTAGAAAAACATCAATGCAGTTATGTAATGGCCGACAAGCCTGTTATTAACACAACATTTTATTTTTATGCATTTTCTGCAGCTCCTATTGAATTCCGGGCCTCCATGGAAGGCAGCGTTTGTCCTCAGGACACCTCCATGAAGTCGTCCCTGGTTCTGCCTGCTAAGAAATCAGTGGTTTTTCCAGGTGAGGTTCAGGAGAACCCTGTGAAAGCCGCGCTCTTCCACAAGCAGCCGCCCGCTCTGCCACCGAAGCCTTTTACCCGGCAGCTGAACCACAGCATAGGTGAGGAAGAGCACTGGATCACATGACCACAGCTCTGCTGCGTTCAGGGTTTAATTAAAGACCGAGATAATAAAGGGTTCATGTGTGGGATGTGGTTAGAACCAGGTCTGTATTCGTCTTCTTCTGTTACTGAAGGGATTGCTATGGCTCCAGCTCCTCAGGACACAATGGCAGTTCACATATTCATTGAGATGTTTCGCATATTCATCTTCCTGCATTTCTTCCTCTCCATCAGAGCCATGTCAGACCCTGAAGCTGCCCTGCGTTCAGGGGAAACACTCTCCTCCTCTTCCTCCTAAGAAAGTGATGATTTGCGTGCCATCCGGAGGCCTGGAGCTGCCCGTCTCCTCTCCGAGCCCTCTCGCCACCTACCCCGGGAAGTGCAATCCCATAATGCACCACGGCAGCCTGGGGGGGCATCACGGACACCCGCACCAGCTGCAGTACGGCAGCGTGCCCAGCCGCATCATCGAGGAGCTCAACAAGACGCTGGCGCTGTCCATGCAGAGGCTCGAGAGGTCAGTCTGGGGCTCATGCAGGTATTTTTTTTTAAGAAGACGCATTCATATTTCCGTGGTCTAGTGTCCGGGTTGCCAGGTATCAGCAAAATTCCAGCCCAAGAACAGCACAACACGACCTGAAACTGTCCCAAAACGTTCAGGAATTAGAAAATGGAGATGCATTTTCTTCTTTTTCTCATCCTCTGTATGGGGAAATAATGTCACTGTGGTGTGCACACATTTCTAATTTGCAGTATTTTACACCTTTTTAATCATCTCCTGGTACAGCCATTATCCACTCCGTATTTCCCTCTACAATATTTGTTCCATATTTACTTGCCGTTCTGATGAAGACACACACAGAACGAATGATCTCTAGCCTTCTTACTCCATTCAAAGAAGCTTTCACAAAGTGATGATGTAACTAGTCTATTTACAGAAAAGCACTCTGACCTTAATCACTGATATCTGTAGCCCTCCAATCACAACAGAAATGGTTCTCTGCATCATTGATACACTGTCAGCACTTGCACTTTACCTTTATTTGCCAGAACTGATTGGTTTTAATTCCAATTATTTGCTTATAACAAGATCTTGGTAGTTGTGGACTATTTTTAGCCCAAAATACATGACAAGTGCACATCCGCAACCTTTTTCCAAAACTAGGCCCATAGGGTGTAAAAAAAAAAAAAAAAAAAAACACAACCCTGGCAACCCTGGGATTTTTGATGCTTTGCACTGTATTGCACTTAGAGGAGGGTTGGAATGGATGTGGAATAGAAATTTTAATATTAGTATGTTAGTATTTTAATATTAGTATATTAGCATATTTTAAAGATGTTTAAAGTATTTCAGATCTTTTTATCGACATTCTACTGTGCAGGTTCCCACAATAAATAATCGCGGCAATAAAAGCGTCCAGTTGCATCGCAGCGTTCGTATATGCTACAAGGTTCTTAAAACGGGGATGCTAATTGTATTTAAAACTAGCGTCAGCTTTCTGTCTGCTTCTGAACACAACTAAACTGCTGCTCATGGATTACCAGCTAGCTAGCTACTATACTACTATAGAGGCACTGTTAGAGATTAGCTACATGGAGGTGACAAGGTGGCGTTTTTCTTAATAGCTGAGGATGAATTTCAATCCAGCATCAGCTTTTTAATCTGCTTATGAACATGACTAGACTACGGCTCATGGATTAACAGCTATCTTGCTGCACCTAAGTAGTGTAATAGCCGTACAGAGATTAGCCAGCATGTGCAGTTTAGCCATAGCCTTACGGTTTTTGAGCTTTTACTAAGATGATATGGGGGATCTTTGAAAATTGTGATTTTTGATCTTTTGTACAAATTAGAATTCAGATTTTTTTTAACCACTGGTTTGTGTGTGTTTTAAATGGTTGATGATAAACTGTGAAACCATGCTATTTTAAAAACTAGGTTATCATACCATGAACATTTTTAAAACATTTAAAAGTAACACTTCTACGACAGTACGAAGGACACACACTGCCTCAAATGTGCCTAAAATAAGGACCAGCTTTTCAGTCAGTGCACAGCGTCCTTTATCTCAGGAGTAGAGCTGCACTGTGGCTGAAATGCGAGGTTTGTTAGCATGAGAGCACGTGAAAGGCCAGTTTTGCTCTTTTTTTAGAATATAGAGCAGGTCACAGCTGTAGCGTAGCTCGTATCTCGGATGTGCTGTTTGTGAACTGTGACCCAGCTAAGCTAACACGCCCATCCCGACTCCATGGCCCATTTTCCCCACCCGAGAGACGGAGCATAGTCTCACCGTGGCTCTTTCTCTGGCCTTCCTGCGTACTGATTGGCATCGGGACAGAATTCGAACGCTGCCAGTCTCTACCTGATGCCAAGCCGGCCACAGCTTGTGTCTGTTGCGTAACGGATCAGAGATCCAAATTGGCTAAACAGCATTTCTCATTCCTCAAAGACTCTTCAGCTTGGAAATGAATACTGCAATCTCACTGAATTGTACTCTTGCACTGAAGCTGCTGTCTGGATTATTATGTTTTATTTGAATTTTAAAGTATATTGGGGAATGCTTTAATAGTATTTTTTTTTACATTACTAAATCCAATTTAATTTAAATAAAGCTATCCAATTTAAAGGAGCAGTGTGTATTCCTTAAAAAAAAAGTGTTTCTAAAGCTTTCTGGCCCAGAAATTTATTACTACAATTCAATATTTCTCCAAATGTTTCCTTTCTCTGTAATTTTATTTTCTGGTCCAGAAATTAACTTTTTTTCTATTTCTATTATTTCATTTTTCACATTAAAAAAAACATTTTAGGGCCTTTGCATTTTTTCTGAAATGCAATATTTCTTTTTATTTTCTGGCCCTGAAATTAATTTTGCAATGCAATATTTCTCACAACTTTTTTTAAGGACATCTTTGTTTTTTTTTCCCTGGCCCAGAAATTAACTATACAATAAAATATTTATCACTGTTTTTGTTTTAATTTGGAGCTTTCCTTTTTTTTTTTTTTTTTTGTCTGACCCAGTATTTTAATTTTTGGCCCAGAAATTAATTTTGCTATGAAACAGATTTTATTTATTTATTTTTTTAATTTGGGGCTTCTCTGTATATTTTTCTGGCCTATAAACTACCAGAAATTAATAATGCATTAAAATATCTATAGTTTTGTTTTAATTTAGAGCTTCTCTGTATTTATTTATTTATTTATTTTTTCTGGTAAAATGCATATGAGTTTCTCACAATTTCCTTTTAGGGCTTCTCTGTATTTGTTTCTGGCTCAGGATTTAATAAGACTGCGGTTTAGTGTAGATGAACTAAACAAATAATTTATAGGCAGGTTTATTTTTTCTTCAGCTAGAAACCGAGGGAGGTGCAAACTTTTGCACTTAAGTATGTGATTGTACAGCTATGTGTGACTGAATGAAATAATAAGACATGTGGTTTACGTGCTTTTGTATTGGCCTTAAATCATTAATGTAGGTTTTAATTTTACCGTAATGTAGACTTCTCTCTCTCTCTCTCTCTCTCTCTCTCTCTCTCTCTCTCTCTCTCTCTCTCTCTCTTTTCCCCTCCTCTGTCAGTTCTGCATTGCATTCTGGGCAGTGTGGTCTTTTGGAGAGCAGGCCGGTACCCACGGTGGTGATCGACTGTGAGGACGATAAGGAGAACATGCCCAGTGAGTCGGACTACGAGGACCTGCCCAGCATGTACAAGGACGACCTGGAGGAAGAAGACGAGGAGGACGATGAAGAGGACGACGACTCGCTATTCACAAGTTAGTCCAATCATAACGCTTATTTATTGTGCGTACAGCGGGAATTATCTCAGCATGCACGGAATAAAACACTTGATGATGATAATAAGTGATTTAATGTTTTATTTCTCTTATACCACATCAGTTGTCATACTTTTTATCCATTTGTAGTTACAGTTCATGTTGTAGAACGTCCACAAGAAACGTTCTCACTTGCGTTATCGCAGTTGTAAACAGTCGTTTCCTCACCATGCTCTCTAGTTTCTCTATCTCATGAAGTCATTCTTCTGTCATGAAGATTTCGGAAAACTTCTCCAGCTTCACCTCTGACTGTTACAAAGCTCTGACACTGGAGACTCCTTACATAAATGTTAAATAAGCCTTTTTTTCCTCCCTTACAGAACACTTCACCATATCAGCAATTATTTTACGTTTTTCTCTGTTTAATGACATCACGTCGTAGATTATGCAGAGCTTAAGTCGTCGTACAAGTCCCTGCGAATGAGCTGTTACCATAGCAACGATAATGTATTTAAGTGATACGATAACAGCAACAAATTAGTCATTAGCACCCTCTGACCAATCAAAATCAAGAATTTGACCGTGTAAAAACGCAATAATGCATTGTGAGCCAATGCTACGATGAGTTGCATGCTAATTGTATGTGTTAATGATGCTAGCTTGGATGTCAAATCTCACCAAGCTTGAGTTGAAAGAAACAGCGACTGAGGGAAGCTCGGCTCACGCAGCAGGTCGGGTTAGGGACGAGATGTTCCGCACACTCGGTCTCTTTGTGTTAGAGCAGGTTGGAAGGGAAGGAGGTGTTACAGACAGGTATGTTGTGTTCTGAATCTAATTAACCTGAGAGCGTGTGTGATATGATTGTGTGTGTGTGTGTGTGCAGATACTTTAGCCCTGAAGGTGTTGAGGAAAGACTCGCTGGCTATAAAGCTGAGTAACAGGCCGTCTAAGAGGGAGCTGGAGGAGAAGAACATCCTGCCCATGCAGACAGACGAGGAGAGGCTCGAATCCAGGCAGCAGATCGGCTCCAAACTCACACGGTCAGCATAAACACACACGTGCACACACACGCGCGCACACACACACAGTTGCAGAAAAGCTATAAGGATTTGTGTGTCAAATGTTGACACCCAGGCAACCTGGAGTCTCCAAAAACATGGACATGGAGTGTGGTCTTTGTTTGTTTGGTTGTTTTTTTTGTTTTTTTGTTTTTTCTCAGAAAGAGCTGAAGATTTCTCTCAACCCAGTCACTGACGGATTTAAGGTCTCTGACGTTCACGCTAAAGCACGGCACTCACTCAGCAGCACGTGAATACGGTTACTAAGCAGCACCACGCTGCCGAATTGAAAAAAAAAATTCACAGATCGGTTTTAACTGATGATGCTGCGAACTGCTTTCCACACAAATTAGGCAACATTAGGCTTCACTAGCAGAAGGTGTGTGAGGGCTGTGTGGTGAGGTGTGTGTGTGTGTGTGTGTGTGTGTGTGTGTGTGAGTGTGAGTGTGCGCACAAATGGCCCAGTGAATGATGAAGGCCATCAGCGCTCTCGTGCATCTCCGTCCTCTTCAATACAATACAATAGAGCTGACCTAATTTCAGCCAAACCTCCTGCTCTCTCTCTCTCTCTCTCTGTCTCTCTCTCTCTGTTTCTCTCCTGTATCTCTGTCTCTCTGTCTTTATCTCCTGTATCCCTCTCTGTATGTCTTTTTATCTCTCTCTGTCTTACTCTCTGTCTGTCTGGTTCTCTCCCTCTGTCTCTCCTGTGTCTCTGTCCTTCTGTCTCTCTCTCCCTCTGTCTTTTTATCCCCTCTCTCTCTCTGTCTCTGTCTCTGAGTCATCCCCGCTGCACTGTGTCCTTGACTGTTTCCAGCTAAACGAGATTAAAGCTGTACAATATGTTCTCCTCTTTAACGGCTCCAGAAGCCGGAGTCGCTGATGACTGCTGCAGGAACGCGGCTGCTGAATAAACCAGATCAGGGCCAGGCATGTTAAAATCACTTAGCACATGCTAATGGACTGAGCGCTCAGCGCCGCAGCTGGATAATAGCGGAAAATGCCAAATGCCAACTGTAGACACGAAATCCGGCCTCAACAAAAGCGCTGTTGACTGAGTGTGTTAAAAAAGACATGCCGAGATTTTGAGAGAAGGAGACTGTGGAATCATCAAAGATACATCTACACTCATCGCAGCAATTTTGATGCGTTTATTATCTTGCTAATGAACGCTAACAAAACATGGCTGACCCTCTACCTCGTCTAAGCCTAAAATGTATGATCACTGGTAATGGTTATGAATGAAAATCTGTCCTAGAATATGTATAATATTTTTAAGATCTAATAATTTATTTTTTTTTATACTATTTTTTTAATGTTTTAACACGTGACCATTTTTGTACTTGCTAATGAATGAACGTCTTTATTGAACACACACCAAATGCTTTAAAAGTTGGTATGAATTACAATTTGTCATTCATTGTAGTCCAGAGGGTGTGCAAACTTTTGCACCCAACTGTATATTAATGGAGGTTTTACAGTGAGGATAGTAAAGGACATGCCTGGCTTATCAATTCAAATGGATAATGCATTTATTATATTCACCTTCATTTTTGATCAAATCCATACGCTACTATCGGGGGGGATAAAAAAAAAAAAGATTTGACAACTCAGGATTTAAAGCTGATGGGATTTCCTGAAGCTATTCTGAGAACGGAGAAGGTTTCAGTGCAAATCGTGTGACGTTTTCGCTTTCTATGAGGTGAAATGAACGTGTGATGTAGCGAGCGAGGCGAGGACGGATTTTTGGGAGGTTACGAGGTTAGCGACGCTACCTTCTCGTTGAAGCTGACCGACGCGCAAACGGAAATCCCGCCAGAAACGGCGCCATGTCTGGCGTTCACGTTGGACCCTTATGACACGACTGTCACTTTCTTGCGTAACCTTGTTGCATCATGGGGTTTGGCAGCGAGACCTGTTGTGTAACCAAGTCTCACTGGGCAGATACACACCAGACCATGTGTGTTTGTATACATTTCATCACCGTTGTACGAATTCATACGACGTCTTCACGATATTTGGTTTATATAACTGATGTTTACTTTCCAAGACTTTCCAATCATGCTATCTATCTCATGGATTTAATGAATAATGGCACTGGTGTGGAGTTCATTAAAGATTCCTAATCCACACACTCAGTATTGCCTTTGTATATATTCCATGTAGTCTTACTTACGTTTGGACTTGGATCAAATGAATACTTAAAGGAAGAGAGACCGCACTACGCTCCTTTACCTATATATAGCCACAGTGATGTCAGTTACAGGCTGAAATTTTTATTAAAACTTTTAGATTTAATGCAGAAGATGTGTACTGAATCACCACCCTCGAATGCTCGCGTGACACCGTGGGCTTTCTTAAGGACGCGGGGGATGTTGATGGTGAGCTGAGCTGAAGGCTGGATCTGTACACAGGACGTCACATGACATTTCTCAGCCCTCGGACATTGAGCGTATAGAATAGTGATGTTTACTGCGTCTCCCGTTCCCAAATATCCCAAATATCCAGCGCTCTGGTGCAGGGATTTTCAGGACATTAGAAATCCTTATTTCTATATTTTTTTTTCTAAATATTCCATATTTTCTTTGCTGGTAGTGTCAATCCATTCATCTGCCTCGCCCGTCTGTCCATCCCTCCCTACATCTGTCTGTCTGTCAACCCATACTTCCATCCCTCCATACCTTTGTCCAACTTTAGCCAGCTTTCTATCCATTTATCCCTCTTTAACTCTGTTCTTCCATCCATCCATTCATCCCTGCCTACCTCTGGCTGTCTTTCCTTCCATGCTTCCATCCCTCCATACATCTGTCTGACTTAACATCTATTTCTATCCCTACCTTTGTCTGTCCATCTGTTCACCTATCTCTCCTTACCTCTGGCCATAAGTCTACCCTTGCTTCCATTTCTCATTACCTCTGGCCATCCGTGCATCCCTCCCTACCTCTGTATGTCCCCCCCATTCATCTGTCACTTCCTACTTCTGGCTGTCTGTCCATCTTTTATTCCTCCCTACCGCTGGCCATCCATCTATCCATGCTACCATTCCTCTCTTTTTCTGGCAGTCTGTGCATTCACTCTGTTCCTCCCTACCTTTTGGCCATCTGTCCATCTGGCCATCTCTCTATTCCTCACTTCCTTCATACCTCTGGTCATCTCCATCCATCCATCCATCTGTCCATCTGTCCGTCCAACTGTCTATTCATCCATCCATCCATCCATCTCTCACTACCTCTGTCTATTCTTCCCTACCTCTGTCCATCCATCTTTTTCTCCCTCTCCAGCCTTTGGCAGTCTGTCCATCCATTCATCTCTTCCTACCTCTGGCTGTCTTTCTATTCCTCACCCCTTTCATACTTCTGGTCAATTCATCCAACCTTCCATCTCTCCTTACCTCTGTTCATTAATCCCTACCTCTGTCTGTCCATTAATCCATTCATCCCTCCCTACCTTTGGCCATTCCTCACTACCTCTGGTCCTGTAGGGCATGACTCCACAGCAGCCCTGCTTTTCCTTTTCTAACACACCGTATTCAAGGGTTCAGTAATTCTCTGACAGGTTTGGACTGGGTTTAAATGAGGAAAAATATTAAACTGCTGTTGATTTCTCAAGGTTCCTCATTCCTCAAGTCAAACACTCCTGCTTTCACTTTGCTTGTCTTTTCAGGCAAGTGTGAATTTTCACACCAATGCAACAGTATACAGCTGTCCACTGTAAGGTACTGACTGTGTACACTGTGTGTTTGTGTGTGTGTGTGTGTGTGTGTGTGTGTGTGTGTGTGTCTGCCTGCGCAGGAGACTGAGCCAAAGACCCACAGCAGAGGAGCTGGAGCAGCGAAACATCCTGAAACGTGAGTGTTCATGCTGGATTTGGTCTGTTTACTCCCATAAGTATGATTACCCATCTCCCCCAGCTGTAAAACATCAAGCTGTTTTTTTTGTTTTCTATACACATCTTTTTCCTGAAACTTCCTCGAATGGAGAATGTTGCTGTTGTTCTTTCGGTTGCTCTCGTTAGGGGTCGCCACAGTGGCTCATTGGGCCGCATGTTTGATTTGGCACAGGTTTTACGCTGGATGCCCTTCGCAACCCTTCGGTTTTATCCGGGCTTGGGACCGGCACTGAGAGTACACTCCCAGGGGTTGGGTTGGTTCCCTGCCTGGAAATCGAACCCAGGCCATGCCGGTGAGAGCGTGGGATGCTTAGCCACTAGACCACCAGGGACCGCCTCAAATGGAGAATGTTGCGGCAAAATACTTTCAGTTGTCGCCAAAATCGTCTCGCCAAAATACTGTCAGCAGAATTCCGTTGCAAAATAATGTTTGCTGTCGCCAAAATGCTTTCGCAAAACACCGTTTGCTGTATGTTAGCAGCTAAAGATGAGAAAGAGCTAGCTGTACCAAATGGGGATGTTCTTGCTGCAGAATGTTTTTTAGGAACTCAGGAACTGTAGGTGCATTTCAGGGCCAACTTTGGTTCCCAGAATGTAGTTCCAGTTCCTGAGTAGGTACTTTTTCTGCAGCTCTACTGGGTGGAACCTGCCATACCGAAAGGCAGTTATTGGTCAAATGCAAGCTTCCCATCTTACATGACCTTTTAAAACTTGTGTTTAGCAAACATTCAAAGGGTTTCATTTGAGGAGTGGTTTTTTTTTGGGCTGTAGGGGGAAGAGGTGATTCAGTGGTTAAGGCATTAATTTGCTAATCGGAAGGTTGTGAGTTCAAATCCAAGCACTGCCTCAACTGCTTGGTTTGATCTTTTCTTAACTGTAAGTTGCTTTGGATAAAAGCGTCAGCCAAATAATTAAATATAAATGTAAATGTGCACGAAGAACCAGTGTATCATGGTTACTGCACAAGTACCGGGGCATAAATCTTAACGTTGTGCAAATGCTGTATTTTTGCACTTCCTTCTTGCTACTCATGAATTGAGAGAAATCAAGATTTCCAAAGAAGCCAAGTTACATGGAACGAGTGTAAAGCGGTTCATGACTTACCGAGACACAATAACGCAAATCATTGCGTTAAATGGCCGCATGATGGATGAGGATATATTGGTTTAGCTCGGAAAGTTTTTACAGTCCTCTAAAGGAAGATTTAAAGTTTTTGCTGTAATACCTGCGCTGGGTTTAGTGAAGTCTCTATTCTGTAAGTGAAGGACAGTTTCAGTGTTTGCAGTACAGAGTGACCTAGATTCCCCCTTCAAAATATGCATTTCAAAAAAAAAAAAACTCCCCTTTTGTACGAACACAAAATCCAGTGGGACTTTGGAGTTTCGTTTCTTTTTTTTTTTTTTTTTTACTTTTATACTGGGTGTGTTTTGGATGCCAAAAGGCAGAATCTCTTTCTGATATGTTCCAGACAGTTTTTCAGCCTGCAGCATCTTTTTTTTTTTTTTTTGGAGAAACCCGAGGCTTTGCTCATGATAACACGCAGGAAAGTCGTCCAGCAATGAGAGCTCAGGGGAAAGGCTGTTTTGGTTTTTCCTCCTCTAAGCCTCACTGAATTGATCGTCCTCCGCCGGCCTAGTTTCCTCTTAAATTCTCTTTATGAGAAAAGCGTGTGCTAGCTTAGCATTCAGATCGCATCATAACCTGTGGAGAATGTTGATCAGGGATGAAAAGACTTTCTCAAGGCATTCTCATCACTTGCCATGGTTAGTGGTTATCTGACTCTCTTTCAAAACTTGAGTCTCAAGCACTTTTTTTTTCGTGGACATGAATGAATAAATTCCAGGTGGCATCTCACTTTTTTTTTTTTTTTTTTTTTCCCTGTTCTTTTCCTGCAGCACGGAACGAACAAGAGGAGCTGGAGGAGAAGAGGGAAATCAAACGGAGACTTACGCGCAAGGTGAGATACAGTCTGCAATCAGAGTCAGACTGCACATTTTTACATTTCAAGTGCAACATTGTCGCCCATACACACACACTCCAAAGTCTAGTCTGGCTTTTGGCGGTTTGTCTCTCGCCAAGTAATAGTGCCGTGGCTCTGAACAGTTTCTTACCTCGCAGGGTCTCATATAGCACCTATTGATGTCAGATGATTCATCTGGAATTACACATTACTGCTTCTTGTTACAAAGGGCTTTTTAGGAGTGAGTCAAAAGATGATTATATTCTGTTCTTTACCTGAAAAGAACACACTGTCTTTTGCGAAGCCATTGTAAATGCTTCATGCATTTGTCTGGTCCAGTTTGGCTTCATTCAGACTCTGTCTGGATGTGCAGACTTTTCCGAAAATGTAGTTTTTACACCTTCATTTTCAAAAATAAAAAATCCACATCCAAACAAACAGCATCTTTAAAAATCCCTCTCTCCACGAAAACACACAAAAAGTCCGTTTGAAAATGCTCACATGACCACACCAACTTATTATCGAGCTCCTCAGGAATAACGTTAAGAGCTGCATATTAAGAAGAATTCCTAATACATGTAAATGTATATGGCAAATTAAATTAGAGAAGGTGAAAAAAAAAGACAAAAACAAGGATTTGTATTGATGTGGCACTGAACAAGAAGTGAACAAGATTAAAAGTCATCAGCGTTACCGACCAGGGCTGTTTCTTACTGTAAGCGATACAAGCTGTTGCTTAGGAGCCCCGGACCGCCAAGGGGCGCCATTATTTTTTAGCTAGATATGCCAAAAAATAAAACACACATTTTACTATTATCTGGTGAAAGGTTTTATGTATGAGCCAGTCACAGGATGTCTCACTTGTGGTGTGAAAAGAAAAGAAACCGAGACTAAATTGGGTAACTGAGATCAGAAACCCGCAAAGAAGCGGCGATCACGAAACCTCGATATCCGTCTGGGGCTGAAAATCGCAAAAAGAAAAAAACAGAACAGAACAAACTGATGGTTAAGAAGTTAATGCTAACTAACCGGATTTAATCAGCTGGTCTACTTTCTTGCTTTCCCATTTTATGTTATTTGAAATGGGGGAAAAATAGCGGCGTCAAAAAAAAAAAAAATAGCTAGCTTGTATCTACAGTAAGAAGTGTCAGGCTAACACGTGTTGAGTTGCTAGCTCGTTACTATAGCGGCCTGTTGGTTTTAAACATAATCACCGCTCAGGTGATCAAAAGTTCAGTCGACTATTGCTCTTTTTAGAGCTATAGCAACTCGCATGATCACGACCGCTGAAGAAATGATTTCCCAGAGTTCAAACCTTTCACCATGCTACGTAGCCTAATGGTCTGATGGACTTTTCTCAGGTGCTGTAATAAAATAATTTGGGGTGTTTTCAGCGTCAAGTTTTGTCTATTTATAGAATTTGCTTACAGTATTTACGGTAGTTCTTGTTTAGTTATTTTTATTTTATTGTTTGCAGAAATAAAAATAAGTAAAAGCAAATTCTTTTTGCTTGGCTTCCACTGAAATCGAATTAAAATGAGGCAGTGAAATTTACCTAAGTGTCTAATATTATTCATCGGTCTTGGTGGAAATGAATATTTTAGCGAATCAAATGATCAGATATCTCGCTGCAGTGTGTCGCTGTTTGTTCATTAAACACAAACTCTTTCCCGGTGAACAGCGCAGCCTGTGTGCCAATCTGCTTCGAAGCTTTCGGGACAGCGCTAATACACAGCTATTGAAGCCGGTGCGTCAACGAGTGTCTGTTAGGTGTTTGTGTACTAGCTGCTTTAATGGGACGAAAGATTAACGCGCGTTGGACAACAGGTCCGGGAACCCGAAATGTTCAGAAATGTTCAGTCAGTAACCAAAACGTTACGTTTGTGTGGGCGGGGCTTCAGTAACCCTCGGTAACCCTTATGTTCGTATTGCTTTTCTAAATAAAATATTCGTAGGCGCTTACTCCTACACCTTTTAATGTTTTGGATTCTTAATGGAGGGTCACATTTATTGCTAAAATGTACCAGAAATCAGGTGAAAAGAACCAAGAATCATGATGGTTTGGTTTGCAAACAAAGCAGGATGGTGGTTTTTTTTTAAAAAGATAAAACAGTTGTTTTCTCTACAGGTAGATTTCAGGTACATTTCAACCTCCGCTTAGCTACGTGTCCTGTGAGTTAGTGTTACAAAAGTACTGAAAAGAGTTGCGGGACGCTCAGGAAAGCATGTATTAGCAAAGTAGCTCAGCTGCGTCTGAGAGAACAGTGTATTGGTGGAGGAGAGATGATCGTTACACTCCTCCGTGTCTGCAGCTCAGCCAAAGGCCCACGGTGGAGGAACTGCGGCAGGCCAAGATCCTGATCCGCTTCAGCGATTATGTAGAAGTAGCCGACGCTCAGGACTACGACCGGCGGGCTGATAAACCCTGGACACGCCTCACTGCTGCAGACAAGGTATGTAGGAATTCAAATCTGGTGATTTGTCAGGAATTTACTCATTTGGGTTGAACCAGATTATATTATATATATTATATACTATAACACCTAAAGTGATGATGGATCATATGTAAGGAATAAAACACTTGGCGTTGTGCTGTTAAAGGAAAATAATCAGCGACAGGGTGGCGTGATGAAGCGGAGTCGCTGTTACCACCTTAAAGGTATCATTTTCCATTAAAGGCATGTCCCGAAGTGTTTTATTCCTCTTATACACTTAACACTTTTTATTAAAGAACGTCACATTTTATACTTTTTATCCATTTATAGTTACGTTTAATGTTGTGAAATGGCCACAGAACTTCCTGTTCTCATGTACATTATAGCTGCTATATAATGTCATTTTTCTCCCGTTTTCTCTTTTTCTTTTTTTTTTTTTCTTCTTTTTTAAGTTAATAAGACAAAACTGCAGCTTGTCATGATACCGAGAAACCGCAAAGCGTAAAATTCCTCCGTCTCGTAAAACTGACACTTTACAAAGCTTTGGCACTGGAGACTCCTTCTAAAAAAAATTTGTTAAATAAACGTCTCCTCGTAGAAGACTTCGCCATATCAACAATGTGCTTCAAATCTGATTATATGGAGCGTCTAGCATCCGAATCCTAGAGTAGGTTGTTACTATAGAAACGATAATGTGTTAGAATGAGTGCTTTAATATAAACCTGGGATTTGCAGCTGTATTAATATCAGAGCTGCTGTTATTAAAAATGAATCTAAACCTTCTGACCAATCAGAGGAGAGAATTCAGCAGATCTGTGGTGTGATTAGTGATATTGCGTTGTTGTAAAATATTGATTTAGAGGGTTTTTTTTTTTTTTTTTTAGCAGGTAGGACAATTTTTAATATTTATTTTGTCATTTTAAACGATTGAATGGGTGAAAGAGTGTGTACCTGCCAGCAATTTTATAGAATAGTTTTCTGTTTTATTTAAGTTCTTTTTATCATCAGTGCATTGTAACTTTTTTCCAGTCACGTTTTTACACGCTGCCCTTGTTTTAAGCCGTTGGAAGCGGTTCCTCTCTATGCGATGTTCTGACGCTGGTGCATTTAGACCTGCTTATTGCTTCGGTGAGCAATTTATGCTTCCCTTTTGTACCAACGTAACGGGGGTTTTGGGACATTTGTGACGGTTCCTGCTCGCTTTGTGAGGGCTCAGAAGTAGTTTTGCAGCGAGGGAACAAAATGCCACAAATGGGCTCGCAGCGGGTTTGAATGGCGCAGTGACGTTTTTGCAGAAGGACACGCTCGGCTGGTGACGTTACCCGGAGCTGACTGCCGTTTTACTCACAATGAGAAATGACGGGAAGCCTCATCATGTGGATGCTTGTCTTTTTTTTTGCTTTGTTTTTTTTCTCTTTGCTGGTTTGTGGTGAAGAATTTAAAAGAGACCCTGAGAAAGCACTGAGAAGAAAAAGGTGGAAAAAAAATACAGTCTAGTCATTGGTTTGCTGTGCTGATGAGCTGATGAGCTGCAGTGGTCACGACGGTTACGGAAACCTCAGCTACAAAACGATTTGTATGTACGTAGATTACGATAAAGGACCTTAGGGACTCGTTGTTTGAGTTTACTTTGCTTTATCAGGATTAATTAATGCGTTGCTGTCTGAATCACAGGTTCCAAACCCTGGTCCTAGTCCCCTTTCTTCAACATTTTACTGCTCCCGTTACACCTGATTCAGCTAATCACCCAACAGACAGCTTTTCCTGAGCTCAAACTGGGTGTGTTCGAGCAGGGAAATGGACCATGTGCAGGACAAGGACCAGGAGTGAGACCCTGCGAACCTTTAAATGTATTAGTACTTATAAAGTAGCTGTTTGTAATGAATAACCTTTCCCCTATTAATAACCCCTCCCCCTTTCCGCTAACTATAGGAGTCTGGTGAGTTGCCATTTAAGGAAAAGGAGGTGGGGTGTGGATGAGCAGCAGTTCCAACTAGGGGTGGAGCTAATTTCAGGGCCGGAAAGATATAAAAGTAGACCAATATGAAGACAGTAATCAAATCCACTTCAAGGCAGTGTGGAGCCTTAGCGTTTCTATGCCTTTAACTCGGAGTGGTGGATTTTATTTTATTTTATTTTCGGTCCGTCACAGATTTTCGTTAGCGCGGTATCTCAGGAACGGCCCGTTGATCAGGAATTCTCACCGTAACCAGCAGGCGAACTGCTAAAGTTTTGGAAGTGATCCAAACAGGATCAAGGTCACAGCAAGGTCAAATGTCTGAAACGGTTTTTCTTCAATAGCTTCCTTCCTGTTTGTCATACAGAGATGTTATTTAAACGCTCATGTTTAGGAAGACAGAGTTGATTTATTTTTTTTTGGCTGCCTGTGATTTTTGCCATTGGTCCATCAGCGTGTTCGTCTCTGCCTCTGTCCGAGATTGTTGGAGACTGTTAGCGTGATATCTCCAGTATGAGTGATTCAGATTCAAATTTTATTTGTCACGTGCATAACCATACACAGTACGACTTGCAGTGAAATGCTTTGTACAACTGTTCCAACATTAGAAAAATATGAAATATAAAGAAAAATATATACATAGAAAATATATAAAGAAAAATACTAAATATAAGAGAAATATATACATAAAATGAATTGAATGTTTGTAGGATTTATATGGAGTTATCGCTGTAACCAGCAGATGAACTGATGAGATTTTGGAATTGAGCCAAGCAGGATCAAGGTCACAGCAAGGTCATAGTTTTTCTTCAGTAGCTTCCTCTCTGATTTGAGGTCTATTTTAAGCGTATTTCTGGTATACAAATCAGTAAGAAGGACTAGACTTGTTGGTGGCGGAAGCATCCTCGTCCACGCCGTTGGCATCGGGTTCAAGTTGTTTGAAATTATCTTTAGAAATATGTGATTATTTTCCATCAGGAAGCTGTCATGAACAAAAAACTGCTGACTCTATTCAGCACATGTACATTACTGAAATATCATTACTGTTGCATGTTTTTTTTTTTTTTTGCATTTCAGGAATAATGATAATGTATTTAATGAATATATTTGTATATTTAATAATATATACACTGCCCTCCAAAAGTTTGGAAACGCCTGAACAAAATAGGGTTTTTGGGCAATATCAGCATAAATCCTCTTTAGTTAGTGACCATTTTGCATTGATAATAAGGGACAACACAAACTATGAAAACATATTTTATTAAATAAAAAGTTTATGAACATAAACATGAACATAACATAGAAAAATACTCAAAT
>CM040978.1:4092251-4099751 GCA_022985145.1 Pangasius djambal
CGTCTCCGTCTCTCCATCTCTCTCTCTCTCTCTCTCCGTCTCCGTCTCTCCATCTCTCTCTCTCTCTCTCTCTCTCACATGGTCCCTCCATGTGACGTGGCTGGCTCGGTGCCAGGACACCCCGGATGCCCGCTGGCTCTGGACTTCCAGGCCTTGTTCAGATTGAAACTAAACAAAAGGCAGTGAAAAGAAAAAACCGAGAGAAGACGGAAGGTTACTGTGGGCGAGCGAACGTGAACATGCCGTAACGTCAGCCTCATTCAGACACTTCCTCTCCCCTCACCGTCTCTCTCTCTCATCTTTCTTTCCTCTGTTTTCCTCTGTGGAGGTCAGCACGATGAAAAGAATACCTCAGTAATAACTGTATATTTCATTAATTTAAATATTAAAAAATCCATTTTATAGGAACAAATACCTCAATAACGAACATAACTATGATTATAGCAATTTCTAATTTTATAGAAATAAATATATAAACGTAAATGAGTTAAGAATCATTACAGTATTTTCTGTAAAAAATGATTGCAGTATTTGAGGGAAGAAAACTCAATATTACGAATAATAATAACATGAGTATAATTATTTAAAAAATCAGTGCAGTATTTTAGGAAAAGATATCTCAATTAAAATGTTGACAATAATTATATATACACAAAAAAGTGGAAAAAAAAGAAAAAAAAAACACCTAAAAAATAAATATGACTATAATTATAATGTTAAAAAAAAAAAATCAAAATTTTTTTCCCAGAAAAATACCCAAATAACAAATAAATAACTAAATAAATAAATAAATAAATAAACAAATAAATAAAATTAACGAGTGAATGAAAGAGTCAATCGACCAATGAGTAAGTAAGTAAATAAGTAAATAAATCATAAGTGAATATAAACAAATATATAAATAAATAAGTTTATAAATAAATAAGTTAAAATTCAGTGTAGGATTTTAGGGGCAAAAAATCTCAATTTTATGTAACTACATAAATAAATAAATAAATAAGTTAATCATTCCATTATTTTACAAACATAATAAAGTATGTGACTATAATTGCATAAAATATGTAAAAAAAAAAAAAAAAAAAAAAAAGCATCTCAGTAAAGAATATGACTATAATTATAAATAAAAAAAATATATATATGTGTGAGTGTGTGTGAGTGTGTGTGTGTGTTCATCAGTATTTGGTCAGTAACTGGTCAGTATTTCACTCGTTCTCGGTCTCAGCGTCGTCAGTGTTAGCAGTGTTGCTGATTTGTCGTTAATCTTTCATCCGTGCTAATTAACATAACTCTTAAAAACATCATGCTGATGACCTGAACGTATTTTTAGGTTATGTGTGTAGTTTAGCAGGTGATAAAGCAGTAATTCACGCTAGTAGTGTTTCTCACTACGAGGAAGAGCGTGTGTGTGTGTGTGTGTGTGTGTGTGTGTGTGTGTGTGTGTGTGTGTGTGTGTGTGGTGTTCTGGGAAAACCCTGCATGTGTGGAAAGTTTTTTTTTTTTTTAAACATTTTTTTTTTTTAACTAGTTCTGAAACTTTCCTGAGGTGAAATGTGATCAACAGATGACTGTATGAGGAAATCACGCGAAGCTGCCGAGGTTTTAGACGTCGTTACGCAGACCGGCCGTCAGTTACTGCTGGTTGCCACGGTAACGCCTGGATAATGCAGTATGGCCGCACAATTCACATGTGGCTAGCTAAAATTTAAAAGCTAAAAAAAAAAAATAAAAATCTACCCTAAATTTCATTCTCACAAACCTGTTGTTGTGTCTGAAGCTAGTTTGAATCGGCTAAAGTTCCCCCACAGCGATGTGATCTGGGATTATAAGGAAGCCTGCGGTTGCAGTTTTTCCTGCTGAAGGTGGAGCGACAGGTCGAGGTGAATCGAGGACGTGGGTGTGTGTGTGTGTGTGTGGGTGTGTGTGTGGGTGTGTGTGTGGGTGTGTGTGTGGGTGTGGGTGTGGGTGTGGGTGTGGGTGTGGGTGTGGGTGTGTGTGTGTTTACTCACGTTCTTTTGCCTGAAGATCTGAAAGCGTTCAGTGACAGAGGGGGATCAGGAAGGGGGCGAATACTTTTTCACAGCACTGTAGAAGCAAACGGGGAAACTACACAATGCTGTAATAGCAGCTCTTTCAAACCTGATTAAAATTTGTAAATACTAGGACTAGTTAGTTATTGTTGGTGGTCAAATAAACCACAACTAAGTAACTAACTAGTCAGGGTTAAAGTTGTCAGTTCTTACATGAGTTATTTAAATTATATAAAATCACTGTTCATTTATTATAAATCAATAAACATTATTATTATTATTGCCTAATAAAAATTAGATTTGTTTTCTTTTTTTCCCCCCATAGTGTTTTAGTTGCTGGTGTGTGTGTGTGTGTGTGTGTGTGTGTGTGTGTGTGTGTGTGTGTCTCAGCGTGTCATCTAGCTGTTTCAGATTCGGCTTCCTCACTGCAATATCTTCAGCCGGATCAGATAACCTCTCACTGCTTTGCAAGACAAAGTGTTCTGGTTCAGGACTGTGATACACTGTGCGTGTGTGTGTGTGTGTGTGTGTGTGTGTGTGTGTGTGTGTGTGTGTGTGTGTGCACACGTGCACTCTAACTGTTCTGCCACTGTGCTCATGATGTGATCAGACCAGCAGGACGTGTTATCAGGTGCCTGTCTCCCACACACGCAATTGTAAAAGCTGTGGAGTAATTATAATAATAATAATAATAATAATAATAATAATAATAATAATCCAATAAAGTTATAAATAAAAACTTTAACCTTAAAAAAGTAGCAAGAAAACTTCCTTTTTTTTAAAAAAAAAAAATGTCTGGGTTTTTTTTAAACACAGAGAGATCTATTTAATAAAAATGATTAAATAATAATTAAATAATTAATAATTTGTACGGATATAAAAAAATGTATAAAATATATTTTTATTTAGGAAAGATCAGTTTTGTAGTTCTGCATTGTGCAGAAATTTTGGAGAAATAAAAAGATCACAGAAATTTAATTAGTTTATATATATATATATATATATATATATATATATATATATATATATATATATATATATATATATATATATATAAAAATATAATTTATTTTATTTATTTATTTATTTTTTACATAATATTCAGCTAATCTTTAAACATCACCAACAAACTGTACATAAAGTTTAGAAAGTTAAAAAAATAAATAAATAAAATTTCATTTCAAAACTTCATTAGTAGATAAATAAAAATTTTTGAAAAGGTCTGTTTTTTGCAGACATGGAGAGAATAATAATAAAAAATAATAATATGCCGAAGAACTAAAAGAACTGATGCTTTTTAATTAGAATTAATTTATTTATATATTCATACAGGAAAAAATTAATAATGATTTAATTACTATTATTATTTCTATTATTATTTCAGAAATGTAATGTGTAAAAATGGAGGTGAAAAACAGAACAATACTGTGATAAAAATAAAAATAATACACAAGAAAGGTGCATAGAAATGTGTGTATCTGTATACAATAAACCCACACACACACACACACACACACACACACACACACACACACACACACACACACACACACACGCACACACACACAGGTCCCTGCCACTCACTGTGTAAATTACTTCATGGTTCAGTGACTGTAGCAGTAAAGCCGTCTTTGTTTTGTGGAAAGACAGGAACGCATCAGGAGCCAGAATAAAGCGCGTACTCGGGTCATGTGACTCGACTTGAGGATGCATGTTAACACTTGATTTCCTCGACGTTTTCCCATGATGCTGAATAGAACCCGGCTGAGGTAAACAGCGTTACTGTATTGTCCCGCTTCCTCCTCCTCCTCCTCCTCCTCCTCCTCCTCCTCCTCCTCCTCCTCGGGCCGTGTCAGGTTTCAGCGGTTCAGTGCGGAGCGCGAGGGAACCGGATCCTCTCCGAGGGGGGCTTCCGGCTCTCCCGCAGCTCATCCGTCCACATCGGCCCGATCCGCTGACGCCGAGATTCAGATGAAACCAAGCGGCCTCGTGTCAACCGTCGCTTCTCGGCGTTCTGCCCTTTCCCTTTACAGAAACATTGATCCTGATGAAGGTTCTGATGATTCTGTTGCATTGAATTTTGGCTAAAATTTCAACCTTAGATTTGTACAAAGATTTGTACCTGCGTCATAATCCCCCCCCCCCCCGGCTCTCAGGTAGAGACTCGTCAGATCTGCGTCTGTGATCCACAGCCAGCTCGTCGTTCATCAAAAATTTCACTCTCACACAGTTTATCGAGTCGTACATTATGTGGCTTGAAAGCGGATGCAGGACGTCTGCCAAGCCAAACACGGCACTGATTCTGATCTCTTTGTTTTCCTCAGTGGTGCAACTATTAATTAATGAACATAAATTCTGTGGCTTGAGCGTTTAAAAACATCCCGATTGAGGCTTTTGAGTGGTTTAGACTTAAAAATCTGGATACATTTGCTGCCCGTGCAGCTTTATTACACTATAAATCCGCTATCGGTTCATTTAATTACACGTGGGTGGATGGATAAATCCCATATTTGCACGTTTGTCTGCAAAGCTTTTCAAATCTCCATGACACTCTGTGTGTGTGTGTGTGTGTGTGTGTGTGTGTGTGTGTGTGGTTTTTTTTTTTTTTTTTTTTTGGCTCAGTTTGGTCTCCTGATGCAGTTCTCCAGATCTTTGTGAGAGTAAGACGGAATTTGAAGGAGAATAAGTTTTGGTTAAATTTCAAAATGTCTACCTTCCTGTTTTCAAACTCGCAAATCAATACTCGGCACCTTCCTTGGACTCAAAAGAGTCATAATTTGATGTACAATTTGAAGGATTTATGATAGTCTGTGAATTATAGCACGCCCTAGAGGTGATTTAGACAAAATGGAGTTTTTGGAGTTCCTCAGGACAAGCTCGTTCACTCATATAAGTTTATTCTGAATACATCACATCGCTGCGGAGATGCACTCTCACTTCCTGTTTGGCGACTTCGTCATCAAAGTTGTTTTGTTGGTTATAGAAGAACGGTCCATCATATGAACAATCTTGTAGTTATTTTAAAGAGAAGACACCGAAGAACTGAAAATAAAGTTTTTCTTAACATTCAGAATGGCCAACTTCCTGTTTGACACATTTTTGTCAGATCCGTTGCATCAGCAACACGCGGCACCTTCCAGCGAATCAGCTGCGAGAAGAACCTTGATCTGATGTTGAGCGGTTAAAGGTTTACAGGTTTGTAAATTACAGCACCACGTAGACGTGAACCGAGACAGAACTTCGTGGAGTTCCTTGGGATGACGTCATTCAGTCATCTGCACAGTTTGATCGGAACCCGTCACTCCATTGCTGACATGCCTTCACTTCCTGTTTTGCCGACTTCGCCATCCGATTTGTTTGCACGTTATGGACGAACCATCTCGTATATCAAAAAATCCCACAAACCACATTTGTCTGTGGTTATCTCCTGTTGCGCCTTTCCAAATTTGGTGCTGATTGGACAATGTTTGTAGGCTGGTTTTTTGAAAAAGAAAAAAAACATTTGGGGGGGGGGGGGGGGGGGACTCCAAAAGGACGACATCAAAAGGACAACATTTTTATTTATTTATTTTTACGAGATTTTTTTTCACGATTTCGCAACAAGCAGCTTCTGAATTGAGCTTTTCTTAATTTTATTATTATTATGATGCGACAAATCGAATCCAAAGGATTATCTCGATGGCTTCTTCAGACCTCAGTGCGGTCCGACGTCCGACGTTCCTTCAGTTCCCCGCTCAGTCAGTTCCCGTTTGACGCAAAAAAAAATAAATAAAAAGGAAGATAATCATGGTTACATCTCATCTTGTCATGTTCAAACTCTCATTAGTGACATTATAAAGAAAAATAAAGCTTGTACGAATCATATAGCACAGAGTCACCAGAGCTAATGTGAATGTAGGGTCATGGTTTTAGCTTTTGGTTTTAATATTATTTAAAAAAAAAAAAAAACACAGCTACTAAAACATTCGATACTTTGAGACTTGAGAATAAATCTGGCTGATTTTATCCACTGCTCTTTCATAGAAAGTGTAGGTTAAAGGTTTCAGTTTGTGGAAGTGTTTCCTACAGACCGCGTTCGTGAGAACTCCGGATGTGTTTAGGCTTGCGTGTCAGAAATGTTAGCCTGCCATATGCCCTAGTAACCCTTACGCGTAGCTATAATGCTGTACAAAACCGGCACGAGTTCAGCGAGAGGTGAAATCCGGACAAACCTGTTTAATGAGGACAAAGTTCTTCAGAGACATTTACTGCAGCGAAACACGCACACGCGCGCACACACACAGGTGTAAATATGGTGGACATCAGTGTTCCTGCTGCTTAACCGGTCTCACTGCTGTAGGAAGAGTTCCCCGTTAGTAGAAAAGCACATGATAAAGGGGAGGGATGAGTAGATCACTCCTCACGTCTCTTTGCCTGCATGATACACTACTTTTATTTCTGACTCTGTAACAGCTGAGACAGCAGAGCATGTTTGGCTTGTTGGGTCTGTCCAGTGTGTCTCTCTCCAGTCTCTCTCTCCAGTCTCTCTGTCCTCTCTTTCGAGTCGGTTTATCTAGTCTTTCTCCTTTCCCCTTATCCACTCTCTCTCTCTACCAAAGTTTCTTTATCTAATCTCACTCTCGTCTCTTAATCTAGTCTCTCTCTTTATCTCTCTGTCTCTCTCTCTCTGCCTCTTAGATATCGGTATCTAATCTCATGCTACTCCATTTATCCACTCTCTCTCTCCCAAGCCTCTGTGTCTGATCTCGCTCTAGTCTTCCAGTCTCTTCCAGTCACTTTATCTGGGCTGTCTCACGAATCTCTTTATCCAGTCTCTCTCCTGTCTCTTTATCCAGTCTCTCTCCTGTCTCTTTATCCAGTCTCTCTCCTGTCTCTTTATCCAGTCTCTGTGCCAGTTCTTTTTTATCCAGTCTCTCTCCTGTCTCTTTATCCAGTCTCTCTCCTGTCTCTTTATCCAGTCTCTCTGCCAGTTCTCTTTATCCAGTCTCTCTCCTGTCTCTTTATCCAGTCTCTGTGCCAGTTCTCTTTATCCAGTCTCTGTGCCAGTTCTCTTCATCCAGTCTCTCTGCCAGTTCTCTTCATCCAGTCTCTCTGCCAGTTCTCTTTATCCAGTCTCTCTCCTGTCTCTTTATCCAGTCTCTCTATCCAGTCTCTCTGCCAGTTTTCTTCATCCAGTCTCTCTGCTAGTTCTCTTTATCCAGTCTCTCTGCCAGTTCTCTTTATCCAGTCTCTCTGCCAGTTCTCTTTATCCAGTTTCCCTACCCAGTTCTCTTTATCCAGTCTCTCTGCCAGTTCTCTTTGTCCAGTCTCCCTACCCAGTTCTCTTTATCCAGTCTCTCTGCCAGTTCTCTTTGTCCAGTCTCTGTGCTAGTTCTCTTTATCCAGTCTCTCTGCCAGTTCTCTTTATCCAGTCTCTCTGCCAGTTCTCTTTGTCCAGTCTCCCTACCCAGTTCTCTTTATCCAGTCTCTCTGC
>CM040978.1:4104751-4108075 GCA_022985145.1 Pangasius djambal
ATCCAAATATTCTAATTAATAATTACTAATTTAGTGAAATGTTAGACCCTATTTAGACGCGGTATCATGCTTCATTTTTATCGAGAAACAGCGAACAAACTGTGCGTGCGTCTTTTTTTCTGGTTATCCGTGAACAAATCGGTCGTCGTTTCTGAGTCACGCATCAGTTCGCAGCATCGAGGTGCGCCGTGCAACCCACCGTAATAATAAACGAGCCGTAGTTGGATTGTGGATTCTGATTGGTCAGAAGGTCAATCACAGGGTTATATCAAAGCGCTCGCTCTAATCCGTTATCATTTCTATAGTAACGCCTCGCACAGGGACGCGTACGGCGGACGCGCCACACAAACGGGTGCAGTTATTTACATGGAGCTTCCCTAAAGACACGCTTATTTAACTTTTCTGGAAGGAGTCTCCAGTGTCAGAGCTGTAACTTTAAGTTTATTGAAAATCTTCAAGACCGAGGAGTTTACGCTTATTCATTAAGTGTTTTAAGGCTGGTGAGAGAACGGCTGTTTGTAGCTGCCGTTACATAAGCAGTAACTTTTCCACCGACATTAAATGTAACTATAAATGGACAAAAACTCGGATGTGGTGTTTAGTAAATAAATAATAGATTGTAATTGTTGGCAAGTCGGTGAGGTATAAAACACTTCGGAGCGTGCTGGTGTTGGAAAGTAATCGGCTTCGCTGTGCTAACAGTCACTCCGCTTCATCACGCCATCCTGTTGTTGATTATTTTCCTGAAACAGCACGTCTTTAAGTGGTCTATTCCTAAACGAACACACCACGAGACTTGAATCTGTGTCTACACATCAGTCATGTGACCTGCTTGTTCCGGCTCCTGACTGGTCCACCTCTTCAGCCGTGCATTGTGAGAAAATGACGACCTCGCTGCTGGGTTAAAAAAAAAAAAAAGCTTGGATGTGCGGTGCAGCTGCGGTATCGGACGCTGAAACACCTGACAGCGGTGTCGAAATGTTTCATATCGTTCAGCCCGGCGCTCACGAGAACGTTCTTCATCCCGGATGTTACCCGAGCCGCACACCTGCTAAGCAGAACACCATCTAAGAATAGCCTTCGCTTTTATTTCAAGTGCTTCGGATCGGGAAATTCGATTCGAATCGATAGCTGCTGATTTTTCAGTTTCAGACGCACAGACGTAACACCGAACTCCGATTATCTAGTTCAGCGTTTTTTTTTTGTTTTTTTTTTTATTTTTATTATCTTCTGCTTTATCATCGTTCTCACTTTAAAAAAAAGAGAAAAGAACAATTCAGGCCTTATGTAACGTCTTTCTTGAGAAAGAGACGAGTTCAGACTGAGAGGATCCAGTACGAGCGTGTGTTGACTCGCTGGCTGTATGTAAAAACAAAACAAAACAAAAAAAAACGGAAACTGAAAGTACTGATGCTGCACAGTCTGTCTCTCCCGGCCGTGCTCTAGATCCTTGAGCCTCTTTATTCTTGTCTCCATCTCTTCCTGTACATTCGTCTCTGTCTGCTGGAATTCAGGACATGAATACAGTGTGTGTGTGTTCACTGCAAAGAGGTGATTAATGAGTCATTGTCATGCAAATAATCACAAATAATGATCCTATTCAGTATTCAGTATCAGTAGTGGACAATAACGGAAGATTTCTGCGATACTCATCTCTGCGACACATGATGTACAGCGCAACGAGTAAATGAGTGCGATCGTGCTTTTATTGAAAAATGAATGAACGCAGATAGGAAAGGGACAGATTGGTACAAATGTTAACAATCTACAATTTTTATAAATTATACAAGCAAAAAAAAAAAAAAAAAAACATGTACCGAACTTCTTTTTAAAAGTTTTAATTTCCCTCATCAAATTAGCTGCTTCTAGATTTTATAGATAGATAGATAGATAGATAGATAGATAGATAGACAAATTGACAGATAAATAAACAGACATACAGTCAGATGTATGTACAGATTGATTGATTGATTGATAGATAGATAGACAGATAAATAGATAGACATACAGTCAGATACATAGAGAGATAGAGAGAGAAAGAGAGCGCGATAGATGATGAGGTAGATGGTCAGACAGATAGACAGAGATAGATAGATAGAGAGAGAGATGATGAGGTAGATGGTCAGACAGGTAGAGAGACAGACAGATAGATGATTGATTGATTGATTGATTGATTGATTGACAGATAAATAGATAGACGTACAGTCAGATACATAGACAGATAGATAGAGAGATAGAAAGAGAGAGCGATAGATGAAGAGGTAGCTGGACAGACAGATGTATAGATAGATGGTTCTGGATTGATGATGGAATAATGGAATAGTCTGTGATTGGATTAATTGAATTAATTATTCATGAACATCTCGAGGTGATCATAGGAAAGAAATATGAATTCAACCCCACCCCCTCTGAAACAACAAACACAAGCATGGAACTGGGTGTGTGCGTGCGTGTGTGTGTGTGTGTGTGTGTGTGTGCGCGTGTGTGAGCGCGTGCAACAAGTAGTGTTTCCATCCTGCCAGGCCGGACCTTCATGCCAGAGTGTCAGTTTGACGTTCATCAGACAATTAATTATCCTCATCTCACACTGCTAATAAGACGCTGTGAAAACAGAGCGACAGATGGAGGGACGGGAGGAGGCGGTGGGATGGAGGGATAGAGCAGGGATGGAGGAGAAGGAGGAGGGCGGCGGTCGGCTTTCTGCAGGCGACACAGAGAAGCTCTCAGATCAGAAGTGCTTATGTCCACCTGTGAGAGTAAGAGAGGCGGGAAGCGTGTTTTATTCTCTCATGCCCGGTTTGAAGTCTGCTTTAAAGGTGCATTAGGTTCGATTAGATCTCTAACAGCTAAGCAGGTGGGTTCAGCATCTGAGTGATTTTTTTATTCATTTATTTTTTTAAACTCCACTCGTGTTCACGAAGCTCCACCCCCAGTGTCCACGGTGATCTGTAGAGTAGACTGATGGGAGGTTCATCCAACCACAAACGAGCGTTCCGGACCGGAAATCACTTTTCCCAGACGGGTTTTCTCAGCCACTTAGTACGCCTGAGCTGAGGCCACGGCTTAAACCTTTATATCTGATCATGTGTTGCATATTTCCCAGCTGATTTGTACAAGTACGAAATATAAAACATAGACTATTGCACCTTTAAAGGTATTTCTGGCATAGAACTTCAATAGAATTAGAATTAGACTTGTGGAGGAGCCATCCCCGCCATCCTCACCATCGCCATCATCCCTGCCATCGCCATCATCCCCGCCGCTCCCACCATCGCCATCATCCCCGCCATCGCCATCATCCCCGCCATCGCCATCATCCCCGCC
>CM040978.1:4115258-4137758 GCA_022985145.1 Pangasius djambal
TTGTCCTGCCCCTGGTCAGGGGGAAGGTAACATCTTAAACTGTGTTATATGATTGTCCTGCCCCTGGTCAGGGGGAAGGTAACATCTTAAACTGTGTTATATGATTGTCCTTCCCCTGGTCAGGGGGAAGGTAACATCTTAAACTGTGTTATATGATTGTCCTTCCCCTGGTCAGGGGGAAGGTATCATCTTTAACTGTGTAAAATGCACATCCGGCCCCTGATTGGGTGAAAGGTAATGTCTTAAAATGTTTAAAATGCAGAGAAAGGTAACACCTTAGAAGGTTTTTGCAATATGAATTAAATCACTTGTAATTACGTCGATGTTCAAACTTTAGGCCTTGCCTTCTTCCTGAATTTAATTGCGATGTGGAGTAACATCTAACTACTTGCTGAGGAAGTAGTGAATTGGCTTCAAGATGGAGCTATGACCATTTTTTGCCACACTACCTTATATGCATTATACACTTAATGCCACTTGCTATTGTGCACTTCTGGTTAGATGCTAACTGCATTTCGTTGGCTCTGTAGTTGCACTCTGCTCAATGACAATAAAGTTGAATTTAATCTAATTTAATTTTTAGCTGTTTGTTGTGCCATCCACATAAACTCTAGTCCAAAACTAGTTTATACAAAAAAATATGTCTTGCATGAGCAACTACATTTGTGCACATTTCTTTTTGTTTTTGCCAAGATTTTCCTTTAAACATGTCAGCATGCACATCTTGATCCTCATCGGGGGGGGGAAAGTAGTCTCGCAAACCAGACCTCTAGCAGAGCGTAGCCAAGAACCACCTACTTTCACAGAAAGAGGCAATTTATCTGGCAGATGACCAAGCATGGACTTGTCCCAAACATGTGAGATTCTCTTTCAAAATAAAACTGTTTAGTAGCTTTTAACGACGCGATTCCGTTTAGTGACTATATCTTGCACCAAAAAAAGCTCGTCAGATTGTAACCCGAATGATTCTGAGGCTTGTGGCCAGAAAAGTGTACAGAAGAGGCAGAGACTAGGAGCGATTATTTCAATACAAATCGATTCAGATTTATTTCTGTAGTGTTGTTTGAACAGACTTTTTCAGAAAGCAGCTGTACAACAATCTGGATGTATATTTTGACCCCTGATGAGCAAGCCAGATTCTTACGATCTCCTAGGTTAAATGCGTACGCGGCTTGTAGTATAAGCTCAGGCAGATGGTAACATATCTGAAATGTTATTCTGACGGAAATTGGGCCTAGATGGTTAAAAATACAGATTTCCTGCCCCATATCTGATTTAAATGTTCATTATTATATAAAAATGCATTTTACTGTTCTATTTTGCAGACTTGCTGTGAAAGAAACTTTATGACCTTTAGCTACTGCATGTCTTTTTGGTACTGCCTGAAGGTGATACTGTTCTCTCTCTCTCTCTCTCTCTCTCTGTGTGTGTGTGTGTGTGTGTGTGTGTGTGTGTGTGTGTGTGTGTCTGTGTGTGTAGGTAGAGGAGGTGAAGAAACACAGCCACTGTTTGGCCTTCAGCTCAGCTGGGCCTCAGAGTCAGACCTACTACATCAGCTTCGACAGCTTCACAGAGCACCTGCGCTGGCACCGTCATGCCGCCAAGGTGTGTGTGTGTGTGTTTGGGTGTGGTTTTATAATTTCATTATTTGCCACCTAACCTTAGTTTGTGGAAACACATTTCCCAAACTTTTTTTTTTTTTCCTTCTAATTGTGTCACATGATGTCGGAAAATAAGTGCAGATACACACATGCTGATGTGTTGTATTGTGTGGAGTTATGCATGATGTTGTATAATGATTTGTGGTGTTGTATATGTAGTGTACTGTGTTGTGAGTGTTGTGAGGTATTGTGTGGTGTGCCGTGATGTCTGGTGTCGCGTCATGTGTGTCGCGCGGTGTAGTGTCGTGACGTGGTGTGCCGTGTGTTGTGGCATGTGGTGTTGGGTGCTGTTGTGTTGTTTGGTGTGGGGTATAGTGATGTGTGTTGTAGGTTTGTGTAAAGGTATGATTCTGTCACCGGCGAGAGAATCATACACTCTGTAATTTCTTGAGAAAGTTAGATGTAACAGTTAGGGCCGTTGTTTAACGCGCACTGATTAATGTCGCTGTGCGATTATACACAGCACACGCACCGCACCGTCTGTGAACCCAAGTAGGGCAGAAACGGCCAGTCTATTTTCCTCTGCTTTTCCCAGAAACAACCTCGTCGTGTCAGCTGCGTTCATCCCAGCGGGAGCCTCGTATTAGCATAGAGAGAGAGAGAGAGAGAGAGAGTGAAGGATGGAGAGGAGGAGAGTGAGAGAAAGAAAGGACAGTAGAGATTTTAAAGCCAGAGAACCTCAGCGAGGTGATTGGAAGGTTCAGAAACACCACTATTGTGGTGTGGTGGTGTTGCGGTGTTGCATGTTGTGTGTGAGATGGTATCACATGTTGTGTGTGATGTTGTCATATTGTATCATGTTGTGTGTGGTGTTGTCATGTTGTGTCATGTTGTGTCATATTATGTGGTGTTGTCATGTTGTATCATTTATGTTGTCTTGTGGTCTCATGTCATGTGGGATTGTGTGTGGTGGTGTTGTATCAGGTTGTGAGCGGTGTTTGATGACGGTGTTATCACATTGTATCATGTATGGTGTTGTCACGTTGTATCATGTTGTATGGCGATGTCGCATGGGTTTGTTACGTGGTGTTGTGTGTGTGGGGTTGTATGGTGTTCTATGGTGGTGTGTGGTGTTGCACTATTGGTGTGTGTGTTTCTAGCGTTGTTGTGTTTAGTGTGGTATTGTGGTTAATTAGTTTTAGTTTTACCCGGCAGTGCTTAACATCATGATAACGGTCTGTTTTGTTCTGTGTATGTGTGTGTGTGTGTGTGTGTGTGTGTGTGTGTATGTGTGTGTGTGTGTGTGTGAGCTTGAGTAAATGCTAATGGATTAACTTGAAGTGCATGTGTCTTACTCATGGTTATCACAGTGAAAGCTCCAGTATATTTAATCTCTCCCCCTCTCCTTCTCTCCCTCCATCCCTCTCTCTCTCTCTCTCTCTCTCTCTCTCTCTCTCTTTCAGATGGTGTCTCAGAGGATCAGTTCGGTGGATCTGTCATGCTGTAGTTTGGAGAAACTTCCTCCTAACCTGCTCTACAGCCACGACCTCACTCACCTCAACCTAAAACACAACTTCCTCCCCGCAGACAGCTCACTGCAGCAGCTCCAGAGGTGTGTGAACACGCGCTCTGCCACTCAGTAGTTTGACAGCAATGATGTGAAGATCCAAGGACTAGGTCAAAAATGTGGGCGGAGTCAAGTTGTTTTTTTTGTTGTTGTTGTTGTTTGTTTTTTTTGGAAGAAGATAAAGGATCAGAGACGTTTTCTCCATGGTTGAGATGGGCCAAAAAAAAAAACCCCGAGGCTCTTCACTATAGCGCCACCATCAGGCCAGTGTATGTCTCCTGTGCTGAGGAGCTGCACCATGGGAGGAAAATTTGGTGTTTCTGGGTGTTGCATTTAAGCGCATAATCAAAATAATAATAACGAGAAGAAGAAAAATCCCATCAAGTCCAGTAGAGTTACCGGCAGTTGGTGCTTGGACCCCTAAATTAATAGTTTCTGCATGCAAGTAGTTTTTTTATTTAGAACTTTGGAGACACAGTGAGGAGCTCGGTTTATTTGGGGTTGAGGAGATGCCGAGAGTGTGCAGAGCTTCATCGGGAATACTGTCCCGACTGAAAAATAGTTTTGTTGTGACACTTTTTTTTAATGGTTACCACATTTTTGTTCATTCACGGGGTTTAGAATTTTTATAACGGTGAAAATGTACAGTATGATGTCGTAAATACTGCAGTACGTTTTCCATTGCTTTAAAAGCAGTGTACAGCGTTTATAATTTTTTTCCTCGATTGCCCAAAGAACAGGAGTGGAGGCGGTGAAAGTGGTGGTGAATGAGGCACGGATGCGAAAGTGAAAGAGGGGGCAGTTGGTTGTAGCGATGCAAATAAATAAACGGATAAGAGGCTGGGCAGGAGGCGTGACCTGAGATTTACCTTGAACGTGTTCCACCTGCAGATTCCACAAACAACAGGAGCGGTGATGAGATTTAATTCTAAGCAAAAGCTGTACAGCTACGACGGTGAGTCAGGCGAAATGCCTGAAAGTGCGACGTAAATTGGACCTGACTCGAACGTTTTTCTAGAGGAATCTGAGCCTTTGTTCAGAGCTAGAACACTCACATTGAATATGATAGAGATCTCTCAAGATACTTAAAGATATTTTTTACAAAACATGAAATGCATCACGATATACAGGATATAGGTTTGCCTTGTGCCGAAAAAAAAAAAAAAAATGACAAAAGAATTATTAATGATGAAAAGGAGGGGAAGAATCTGTAAAAATGTTAGCATATTCAAAACAGTATAGAATTTTAACTTCAATTATAAAAAAAATCACGATACCTGCATTTATCAACCATAATTCATCACAATATCGATATTATATCGCCCTATTCGCTCATTGTTATTTTTTCTGGATGCAGCATTGGCTGTAACTGTAAGGCCAAAGTTAAAGCCTCCAGAACCTCACAATCAGACGTGTGTGTGTGTGTGTGTGTGTGTGTGTGTGTGTGTATGAGAGAGAGAGAGAGCGCGCATGTGGGTGGCCCTTTGTTTCTCTGTAAACACACCTCACATGCCATTATAGCTCCCACATCTTTTCCCCTCTGCCTCTCCTGCTTCTTCTGTCTCTCTCTCTCTCTCTCTCTCTCTCTCCCTCTCTCTCTACCCCTCACTGTCTCTCAGCCCAGTGTTGTTGTTATTAGGATTTTCCACCCGTGTACTCTTCAGCAAAGCTGCGTGCCTGCAGAGAGAGGCGTGATTGTTTTTTGTCAAAACCCTCAACCTTGTTTGTGATCATATTTACCCAAGCACAAAAGCTTCAAAGCACTCCAGTCCTCTCAAGCACCAGAGCATGCTGGGTAAAAAAAAAAAAAGAAAGAAAGAAAAAAAAAAGAGCACTCGGCTGTATGAATGTTTGACAGTGTGGCTGTAGTAGGACCAAGTCCTGGAGCTGAACAAAAACAGAGGGAGAGAGACAATGAGAGGGGTGTGTGTGTGTGTGTGTGTGTGTGTGTGTGTGTGTGTGTGTAGGATGTGTGTGACTGTTCGCTGAACCCGTGAGTCAGCACGGTCACTGTCATTTCAAGCTGAAGTATTTCTTCTACACTCACGTCTCTCACTCACTAATCCCTGCTCTCTGTGTGTGTGTGTGTGTGTGTGTGTGTGTGTGTGTTTTAGGTTCTCTCGGTTGCGGAGTCTTAACCTTTCCAATAACCAGCTGGGAACATTCCCCCTGGCCCTGAGCTCCATCTCCACCCTCACCGAGCTCAACCTCAGCTGCAACTGCATCAGCAGCCTCCATCCCAGTGTGGGCAACATGCACAAGTAAGGATGGAGGGATGGTGGGAGGGGAGATGGGTGGAAGATGGAAGAGTGGGCACAGTGCTTCACTGTTAGAATTAGCAGATTGGATAGATGGATGGATGGATAGATGCAAGATGACTGCTATAGATATGATGCAGAAAGGTGGAACTTTGTTGGAGCTGAATGATGGAGGACAGTTGGGTGGGATGGATGAATATATGGATGAATGGAGTGTTTGAATGATTTGGGCAGGTAGCTTAATAGATAAATAGATGAATGAAGCTAGAGTGGTAGATGAAGGATAGATAGATCAGAATAATGGATGGATCAGGATGATTGATGGGTGTGCATGGATGTATAGATGAGGCACAAGGATGGAAGGATGGATGAGTGAAAAGCATGGGTGGATGGGTGGATGGATTGATGGAAGGAAGGATGAATGATAGATGAGTCGCAATGATGGTTGGATGGATGCCTGTATAGATGGAACAGTATAATAGATGAATGGGTGGACTAGTAGGTGGATGGATGGATGGATGGATGGAAGGAGCAATATGAGTATGGATTAATGGATGGAACCTTATGAGGATGGATGGTTGGATGGAGCAGTATGGTGATGAATGGATGAAACAGTATATGGATGGATGTTTGGATCAGGATGGATGGATGGAGGGATGGTTGTGTAGCAGTATGGGAATGGATGGATGGGTAGATGAGACACAGTGGATGGCTTGGATGGATGGACGGTGGTATAGATGCAGTATGATGGATGGATAGACAGACAGAGCAGTATGATGGATGGATGGATGGACAGGCAGACAGAGGCACAGATGCAGGATAATTAGTGGATCAGTGGATGGATAGATAGATGGAGCAGGATGATGGATGTATAGATGGGTCACGTGGATGGATGGATGAGTAAACACAGTCTTAAACCCTCCTCATCAGGAGCAGCTTTCGATTAAATCAGCGCTCGGTTGTCAAAGCGACATCACTGAGGTCACATGACCATGTGGTCACATGATCTATAGAAATAAATTCAGACCCAGAGGAGCTGTTTCAGTATAAAAACACAAACATGTCCTGAACACCGCTGTACAGTCATCTGAAATTCCACAGCCTGGTTTTACACTTGAGTAGCACTGCTGCCACCTACAGGTTCCACACTGTAACACACACAAACACACACGTATACACACACGTATACACACACACACACACACACACCCTGAGAAGTGGCATGTTGGCGCTTCATTAAACTCATTCTGTTCAATCTAAAAGAAATTCTTTTGTATTTCTTGAAGTTAACGAGACAAAAAACGCAGGTTTGCACCTATACGATTCCGAAACGCCTACATCCTCCTGCCATTACTAATATCCTTATCATCGTAGCTAACATAGCTAGCTCACTAGCTACTCTAACTGCTAGTAGTAAACTAGCTTGTATTTGTCGCAGGTCGACACAGCAAAATTGTTTGCGTCTCAGCTCCATTTTCTATGACGGCAGTGAAACCTGGCAAAATATAACGTCACCCTAGCAACCACAACAATATAGCTAATTTTGCTAGCTATAGCACGTTATAGCACAGCAAGTTGCGAAAGATTTCATTCTTTGTTTTTTGATTCGTCGTTCGCTCACCACCCTCTTTTTTTTTTTTTTTTGCCTCTCTCTTGAAGTTAATGAGATAAAAACGCAGATTGTCATGTTACTAAGAAACCAAAAAAAAGCGTAAACTCCTCTGACACTGGAGACTCCTTCCATAAACGTTAAATAAACGTCTCCTTACGTATAAACGGTTACTCAAGTTCGTACGTGTGGCGCTTGTTTTACAAGCCTGTCTGAGTTGTTACTATAGAAACGGTAAGGTATTGATTTGAAGCTGCGTTGTTGTCAGAGCTGCTGTTATAGGAAACTAATCAACACCTCCTGGTTAAACGGTTTACAGATTTGAATAAATGTCTCCAGTAGTGTATTGAGAAGTGTGTGTGTGTGTGTGTGCGCGCTGTTTCAGCCTGCAGACGTTGCTGTTGGACGGGAACACGTTGACGTCGTTGCCGGCAGAGTTGGGCTCCCTGCAGCGTCTCTGCTACCTCGGCCTCTCCTTCAACGAGTTCAGCGGCGTTCCAGCCGTGCTGGAGAGACTGAGCGCAGTCGAGCGCCTCTGCATGGCCGGGAACAGAGTGGAGCAGCTCACCCTGCAGACCTTCCGCCTGCTGAGCATCAAATACGTCGACCTGCGGTACACACACACACACACACACACACATACACACACACACACACTCACTCTGACACGACTAATAGTTTACAGAGCACGTCTATTTCAAACACCATATTGCTCCTTTCATTCGTCTTCCCTCTGCCAAGAAAAAAACAGTAATAAATCTCTGTTATAAATGTGTAATAAACCTGTCACTGCGCAGAGCCGTCAAGTGAGCCGCGTGGAGGGAAATTTGGAGCGAGGGATGGATTTCTGAGTCAACTAACCCATGGAAAAAAAAAATAATAATAGCCTGCCTTGTTCTGAAACTGTTAGAGTAGTATTATTGTTATTAATAGTATTAGTACTTATTTTTATTTCTATTTTTTTTAAATAAGAAATGCAAAGGAAATGACAGACACGCGCTTGTGAAAGGTTACGGTAGGCACCGTGTTTGTGAAAAAGTATTTGCCCCCTTCCTGATTTCCTCTGTCCCTGCATATTTGTCAACGTCCTCACATTTTATTACAAACTATAATGTAACACACATTAAATGAAACCTTATTAAACACTAAGTAACACAATTTTAAAATACTGAATTTATTGAACGGTCCCGTTTCCTGTTTTCATCACTCATGCGAAAAAGTATTGGCCGTGAATATTTGTCACGGTTCATGCGTTCAGATTTTTTGAGTGAAAACAATATTTAAAAAATGAGCCTCTTTAACCCTGTAGCACACTTTTAATATATTGAATTATTAAGTGATCCAACGCTTATTTTTCCGATGAGAAAAAGTATTTGCCCCTCCTTGATTTATTCAGTTCCTCTACTGTATATTTGTGACACTGGTTGCTTTCAGATTTTTAGAAAAAAAAAATTATAAACAAAAAGTACATTTTGGGCAAAAGCCACCTCATTAAACATGTAGAACATTTTGTAAATGTTTTATTTATTCAGCTTCTATATCAACAGTCGGAGAAATAATATTTGCCCCCTATCTGATTACCTCTATTATTGTATATTTGTTGCACCAAATGCTTTTGGATTTTTATACGAAACATATTACACAAATGAAACCTGGGAAAAGGTTAAAAAAAAAAAATGCTTTATTAATTTAAATGACAAAAAAAAAACACCCATATCGACACCTATATCCATCTCTGAAAAAGTAATTGCCCCCTTGCATCACTTTTTGCAGTAATAGCACAATCACTTTGTATAATTCAATTATAGCTGTTTTTTTTTTTTTTAAAGAATGGGCCTTAATTCAGCCACGTTGTCAGGATTTGAGCACAAAGTCTAGCCATGAAATTTCTGTCTGGGCTTCTTTAAAACTTAAATTTTATTAGTCGACTTTTTTCAGCCAGTTATGTGAGGACTTGGTTTCACGTTTTATTTCAGTGCCTTGCTACAAAAACCATATTACACTTATTCAACCTCAGGTCACAGACAGACGACCAGACTTGGTCCTTAATAGTTTTCTGGCACAGGGCTGCATTGATGGTCCTCTCAGTAACGGCACATCGTCCAGGTGCTGAAGCACCAAAGTATCTCCCAGCACCAAGACACTACCACCACCGTGCTGAACATTTTGTATGATGTGTCATGTTAATTCTGACAGTGTGATATAACAGTGTCCCAAAATGATTAGAGATCATCCATGTGGATTTATTTTTTTTTTTCCCCTCCAAAAAGTCTGTTGAATCTGACTTTTCTCGTCTCTTTCTTACTCTGGAGCTCAGTTGAAGCTAGAGAGGCCTGCAGTTCTTTACATATTCCTCTGTTATCTTTTGTGACTTCCTGGATGAGCTGTCACTGTGCACTTGGAGAAATTCTGGCAGGCTGGAACCATTCACTACATTTCCAGACAGAGATAACGGCTCACACTGTGGTTTATCGAAGGCCGAGAGCAGCAGAAGTGGCTTTCTAACACTTTTCAGACTGAGATAGTTCAGCAGCTTCCCACACTCCACCCTGACACGCTTGGAAGTTCTCATCACAAGACAGTATGGAGAGCTTACAGCTGGGTCGTTATGGAAATGATTAGAAATAAAGATCCGTGCTAAAAACATGACCAGTCTTTTTACTGCACAAATGTTGGCGTGTGCTTCTGTCATTGTTTTTGTTCTTGTTTGAGCTATTCTTTAATAACGCAGGAATTTTGTTGATGTTAACAATATTTTCTATTAAGCAGAGTAGGCCACATCTACACAGACCTGAGCCAGGTGTTCTTAATAAATCGGTTGTCATGTTTTAAGATCTAATAGAGAATTTTAAAAGATGTGGTTACTTCTCAAACTGGAGTGGAAAAAAAAAATATATATATATATATATATTGTATTAAAATTATACAACATCCAGTCAGTCAAGTATGTACTAACAGAAGAAACATCAGGATATGAAATCATGCCAGCCAGAGGCAAGCAGATTTTGTGTAGCTGTGTTTAAACTTAACATGCGTCACTGTGCTGCGACTTTAGTATATCGCTAGCTACTTGTTCTGAATCCCACCACCTGCTGCACTACACACATCGACAGCGACACAGTCTGGCTAAGGGTTTTTTATTTATTTATTTATTTATTTTTTAGAATTAGGAATTTACGTGAAACATTGACGTAAACTCCTGCTAGAACAACACACAGTGGTTAAACATATCAAGAGAAAATGAAAAGGCTACCCAGACTCTACTAATATCTTGTACATGCGAGGAGAGCGCCTAGCTAAAAAGTTCTTTGATAACATGCTGACATTTTAATCAATGCCACAAAAATAGGTAATAATCGTATAAAACTAGCTAACTAGCTCGCCATAATTTATACTGTTTCATTAGCTACCACTTTTCGGTCTAGTTGGTTAGGTTTCCTAGCAACCCAAACATGGAACTGAGCAGCACATTGTAGCTTTTATACTGTCCCTGTGGGCTAGCTAATAAATTGATGATTTGTCTCCCTTCATTTCTCTCAGACTGAACCGGATCTCCAACGTGGTGCCGGATGAGCCAGACTTCCTGCGTCACGTGACCCAGCTAGACGTGCGGGACAATTGTCTGAGCGAGCTGGACGCCTCGTTGTTTCCTCGTCTGGAGGTGCTGCACTGCCAGAGAAACCACATTACACGGCTGCGGCTCCGAGGCAGCACGCTCAAGGCCCTGTACGCCTCCAACAACGGTAAACACATCAACGCTTAAATCTACAAATAACACTGGTACTGTTAGCAATGAATCCATGTTCGCAAATACAGAGTTCTGATTTTGCAAAACAGAAATTCGGGATCTAGAAGCAAGTCCAATAGCGTCCAATCTCACCTACATGGACATCTCAAGGTGAGCGGATTTCACACACAATAATAGTAATAAATTAATAATGTTATATATAACTAATAATGCTTATACATACGTCTCATTTCTACATGTTGCAAGCAACAGAAATAATAAAAAAAAATACACATTAAAATATAGCCACAAGCAGCGATCGTCGGGGTCCAAGCACTATTTTTTTTTTTCCAATTTTATAATTAATTATACACAAAATATACACAAAATTGCTGTCAACTTTTAAAGATACACTGTGTTCACTTTTTCATCGGAAAGGTACAATAGATCCTTTAAGAGTACCAGAACAGCATCTCAGAAATGATGCATCATGATGTAAAACAGCACTTACTGTCATGACAGGGTGTAAATAATTATGGCTGAGTAATGGTCTGACTGTTAATCATGCATTTTGATTGGCTGAAGGAATTGTCTGGAGGCGTTACCGGCGTGGCTGAGTGACAGCAAGAAGCTGGAAGTGTTGGACGTCAGTCATAACTCCATTAGAGAACTGCCCCAGTGGTGAGTGTGACACACACACACACACACACACACACACACACACACACACACACACGACGGGTCTGTTTTATGCGCTGTTGTCCGAATGATGAATGTCTGCTGTAGGCTTCACTGAGGACACCGACCTCCTCGCACACTCCATCTCCTGCCCTCTATTATGGCCTGTGTGTGTGTGTGTGTGTGTGTGTGTGTGTGTGAGAGAGAGAGAGAGAGAGAAGACAGGGATGAAGGCAGATTCATATTCTGTTTGTCCTTTAAGCTTTCCGTCTCCATGTGTGTTGCTCTGCCTCTGCCGAGTTCATCTGCTCCATCTCACACACCCTCTCATCATCCTGTCATTCTTCCTCTCTCACTCTTTCTGTCTCTATGTATTTATCGCTCTGTGTATCTGTCTGTAATCTACAGTCCCCTCCGAAAGTACTGGAACAGCGAGGCCAATACTTTTGTTTTCACCATACACTGAAGACATTTGGGTTTGAGATCAAAAGATAAATATGACACGATAGATCAGGATTTCAGCTTTCATTTCCTCATAGTTACACCTAGACGTGTTAAATGATTTCCAACATGGCACCTTTTGTTTGAACCCACTTGGTTTTCAAGTGATCAGAAATATTGGAACAACTGACTGTTTAAACACCAGGACTGGAGCAATACGGTAAAAATTTGTTAAGGTTACTGGTTACTTCACACTTTCTCCAACATGCCCAATTCAATTCAATTAAATTTTATTTGTATAGCACTTTTAACAATGGACATTGTCACAAAGCAGCTTCACAGAAATAAATGGATTCAAAAAATATATTGTAAATATGTGAATTCATCCCTAATGAACAAGCCAGAGGCAATGGTGGCAAGGAAAAACTCAGAGACAATATGAGGAAGAAACCAGAGGAACCAGACTCAAAAGGGAACCCATCCTCAACTGGGTGCAACGGATAGTGCGATTATAAATAAATCCCTTCTATTATTGTGTACTATATGGACAAATAGTGCAAATGTGCAACCAGTAAATTCCTCACAGTTTTTGCAAGAAGTCCGGTTGGTTAAAATCTATCCACTGTCCTCTGATGGAGTCCTGAGTATGAAGGTGCTCATGGCAACTGCAGCCCCAAAGCCACCACAGCAATCGCAGTCCCAAGCCATCACAGTACAGCTCCCCATATGTGATCCCCAAGCCATCTCCACAGCCCCCAGGTGGAACCATCCCCAGCAAACCAAACAGTTATTCAGGTTGTCCATATGGGGCCCCAGCAGCAGCGAGCGAACTCAACCAATGAGAACTCCAACCAGACGTAGGGCATCAGGATGGGTCAGGCAGGTCCGGAGAGCAGAAGGGGGCAGGATCACTGGCATCTCAGAAGTAGCATGTGTAGCTCGACAGAGAGATGGAGAGAGAGGGAGAGATTGTTAGGTAAGCTTTTGTCCTCTAATGGTTAAGGACAATGTACTTTGCGTGCAGAGTTCAAGCAGGGACTCCGGCAAAAACAAGCTATGACAGCATAACTAAAAGGGAGAGCCAGAAGCTAACACAGACATGAGGGCACCCTGGGACATAAGGCAGCCAGCCACTCCACCGTCGACAAACCTGAGTGAACATGTGAGAGTGGGGGGGCGACAGCATCCAAACATCCCAGTTCACCACAACACTCTATGCCTGTGAACCCTCCAGATCTGCCCTTGTACCTAAGAAAAAACTATTCACAAAAGGCTTGACTAAACAAATATGTTTTCAGCCTAGACTTAAACACTGAGACTGTGTCTGAGCGCCGAACACTAAGTGGAAGGTTGTTCCATAACTGTGGGGCTTTGCAAGAGAAGGCTCTACCCCCAGAGGTACCAACAAATAGCCTGCACCTTTTGATCTAAGTAGGCGTGACGGATCATAAAAGACCGAAAGTTCGCTCAGGTACTGTGGCGCGAGACCATTTAGTGCTTGATAGGTCAATAGTAGTATTTTATAATCAATACGAAATTTAATTGGGAGCCAATGCAGTGTGGATAAGATAGGGGTGATGTGGTCATATCTTCTGGTTCTAGTAAGGACTCTTGCTGCTGCATTCTGGACTAACTGGAGCTTGTTTATGGATTGTATACTTAAGATTGTATATTGTATACTAACTGGAGCTTGTAATCTACTCCAGATCATCCAGACAGTAAGGCATTACAATAATCCAACCTAGAGGTAACAAAAGCATGAACTAATTTTTCTGTATAGTAGTGTAGTGACAATATATTTCTTATTTTAGCAATATTTCTGAGATGAAAAGCGATCCTAGTGATATTATCTACATGAGCTTCAAAAGAAAGACTAGAGTCGATAATCACACCAAGGTCTTTTACTGCTACACATGATGAAACAGAAAGGCCATCCAGAGTTATTATGTAATCAGAAAGCTTATTTCTAGCTGCATGTGGTCCTAGTACAAGTACTTCTGTCTTGTCAGAATTAAGTAAGAGAAAGTTAATAAATATCCAGTGTCTAATGTCCTTTACACATTCCTCAACTTTATTAAGCTGGTGTCTGTCATCTGGCTTTGCTGAAACATACAACTGTGTGTCATCAGCGTAACAGTGGAAGCTAACACCACGTTTACAAATAATTTTGCCCAGAGGTAGCATATATAAAGAAAAGAGCGGCGGGCCTAAAACAGAGCCTTGCGGGACACCAGACTTTACCTTAGTATGCGAAGAGATACTGATAATTTGTAGGGTCATCATTCAAACAACGCTTAAAAGCAGCGTTACACTACTCTAAACAACACTTTAAAGCAGCTCTACTCAACTGTTTTGCAACAAAAATTTTGAAAAATATTAGGAATTTAGAAAACTTAGAAAATGTAAAATTTAGAAAAATATCTTTAAAAAAAAATACCTATATATTTGTCTAATTGTGGATTGTCCTGTTCCAGGTCTGGTGTTGATCTTCATCGGCCCTTTGTGAAAAACACACACACACCCCCACACACCCACACACACACACACACACACACACACACACACACACACACACACACACACACAGTGAGAAAGAATGCTGCTCTCTTTTGTAGCTTATAACTCTGCTCTGTCCTTTTTGCCCTCCATCTCTCAAACTTCCTACCTCATTCTAGTGGGAAATTAGTTTTCAAAAGGTTACATTGACCCTCTCTGTCTCTTTCTCTCGCTCTCGCTCTCGCTGACTCTCTCTCTCTCTCTCTCTCTCTCTCTCTCTCTCTCTCTCTCTCTCTCTCTCTCAGGTTGTTCTGCAGTAGCAGTTTGAGGAAGGTCCTGGCAGGTCATAACCGTCTGCAGCGTCTGCCTGAGCGAGTGGAGAAGCCCGTGGTCGAGGTTTTGGACGTCCAGCACAACCAGCTAGTCGAGCTGCCATGCAACCTCTTCCTTAAATCCAACAGGTAACACACACACACACTAAATATTTACACACCTGTAACTGCTTCTTCAAATCAGACAGGTAAAACATTTTCAAACAAGAAAATTAATGTAGCAAACACACTGTAGCTGTTACATAAAAAAAGCAAATATTAGAAATACAGAATTGTTTACGTGTTGTTTAATTGTTACATGTTCTTCAGTTTAAGGTGCCTAAATGCCTCGGCCAATAAGCTCGAGAGTCTGCCGCCCTCCAGCCTATCAGACGAGAGCAACAGCATCCTGCAGGAGCTCTACCTGACCAACAACCACCTGACTGACAAGTGTGTGCCTCTGCTCACTGGACATACACACCTGAGAGTCCTGCACATGGCCTATAATCATCTGCAGACCTTCCCTGCCAGGTATCTCTCTCTCACACACACACACACACATACACACGCACACACACACACACACACACACCAGAGAGTCCTGTACATGGCCTACAATCACCTGCAGACCTTGATGCCAGGTATCACATGCACACACATGCACACTCATATATTACTTATATATTGACTTTCCTTTAAACATTATTAATTGTTCCCTATGTAGCGAGCATATATAGTGAATAAGAAGCAATTTGTAATTAGGACTATAAAATATTCCCATGTAAAATAAAGCTGGCCTTTATTTCAAGTAATTTCACACATCCCTGATTCACAAGCTTCCTCTAACTTGGCCGCTCGTGTGTGTGTGTTGTGCAGTAAAATGGCGAAGCTGGAGGAGCTGGAGGAAGTGGACCTGAGCGGGAACAGACTGAAGGCCGTGCCCACCACCATCCTGAACTGCAGGCGCATGCACACACTCATCGCCCACTCCAACACCATAGAGGTTTTCCCTGAGGTCATGCAGCTCATGGACATGAAGGTTAGCACACACACACACACACACACCACGCTCATTGCTCTTGTACAGTAACAAAGCCACGACTGCTATAAAAATCACTGCTGTGTTAAACTTTACTGCTGAACCAATTAGCAGAGTGAAATACTGCAGCAGTGAGTCGACAGTCTGAGAATGAAACATCTGTTTTACTGGCACTGATCATGAGCGGCATCGCTAATGCTAATACTAACATACTAAAAGCACGCACGACGGTTGTTTATAAAGATGTGCTGTGTATAGTCAGTGAAGGATCTGACTCTGGAACAGGAATGGCTGCTATAAATATGCTAGTTTTATCCTGACTGTTAGTTTATACACAGTAACAACAACAGAACACTCACCTTTTCGTGTTTGACATTGTGAGGACATCTGGCTGGTCACCACGAGGCATTTAAAAAGTGAAAGTTTCCTTTTGCTTACTGAAGTTAAGATTAAGATTTAATCTTAATATTTAATAAGTTTTAGGCTTAAGCATGTCATTACTGAATAATCATCAGGGGAAGGTCCTTAAAATGATAGTAAGACAGACGTGTGTTTTTAGTTTGTACATGGGTTTGTGTGTGTGTGTGTGTGTGTGTGTGTTATTTAATCCCCTCTTGTCCTCTCCTCAGTGTGTAGATCTGAGCTGTAATGAGTTGGTGGAGATCACACTGCCTGAGAACCTGCCTCCTAAACTGCAGGAGTTAGACCTGACGGGGAACCCGCGCCTCAACCTGGACCACAAAACCCTGGAACAGCTCAAGTAAGTCGCACTGTCTGTGTGTGTGTGCGCCTGTGTGTGTGCGCCTGTGTGTGTGCGCCTGTGTGTGTGTGTGTGTGTGTGTGTGTGTAAAACAGGCATAGTCAGATATGAATTATTAACAGTTTGAGTTACAATCACTGTTATTCCTCTAGCAACATCCGCTGTTTCCGGATAGACCCGCCCCCTACTTCCTTCTCAGCCAATGAGGCTGCAGGTGGGCCGGCTGTCTGGAGTCACGGCTACACCGAGGCGTCAGGAGTGAAGAACAAGTACGTTGCACACGAACACACACACTTAAACACACTGTGTGATACTAACGCTCGTACTCCTCACACATCTCAGAAGATCTGTTATAGACTCTGAGAGCGGTAACCAGAACATCTGTCTAGCACAGCTGGATGTTCACTGTGTAATACAGTATACTGGAGCATCAGTATTTATTTTTAACAATACTACCAACACCACTTTTCTATATACACTGTATTTTTTTTTTTTTCCTCAGAGACTGTATTTATGTAATTGACTACTACTTTTAATATTTATACTTTTGTATAGAAGTAGGAGTCTGTAGGCAACTCACACACTTGAAAAATGAAAAATAAAAGTAAATAAGAATAAAAACAGATAAATGAAAAATATATCAAAACTAATAAAATATAAATATGAAAACTATAAAATAAAAATAATTAGTTCTTTAATCTTAAGTGTGTCCAGATTATTGAGAGCTCGGGATTTATTTAAAAATAAATAAATAAATAAAAAATAAATTTTACACATCATTAAAAAAAATAATCAAATTATTTGGTTACTCCTTAGCCTACATTTATGTTTTTTCTTCAGACACTTGCTGGTTTATTTATATGTTTCTAACATATTTTCATTATGAAATAAGTCAAAACACTAGGGTTAAGTAGACCTCGACGATATGATTTGTCGTACATTTCTCTTTTCTAAAAGTTTTCCATGTATCATCAATTTCCAGCTCTGTTATTACGGTAACAAGTTAGAGGCCAAAAATCACATTTTTTTAAACAATTTATTGTTTACACGCTAATTTAAAATCATTGTTAAGGACTCGGGAGCCTCATAGTTTTTCATAATTTTCTTTCACAGCTTCTTTTTTCCTGCTTTTTCTTTTATTCTTTAGCAAGAGCTCAACAAAATTAAGCATCATAATGTACTATATTATGTATTGTTCAGCATTTTTATTAATGATACTTACTTTTGATATTTTTTTCCCCAAAATGCCAATTTAAAAGTTGGTTGTTAAAAGATTTTTTTTTTTTCCCCCAGAAATTGTTGATTGATATTTTTCACTTTAAAATATATGTATAATATATGCATCTTGATATTTTTTCTACAAATTTCCCACTTAAAATTACCCACAATTGTTTTTCTTAAAATGTATACGCATAAGCCTGTGTAAAAAAAAAAAAAAAAAAAAAAAAAAAACTTTAAAAAATGCATTGACGAATATTTTTAGGTAATAATCAGTCATTATCTAATTTCTTTTATTGTTTAATTTATTATTGTTTAATGTTTTATGTTTAATAATTTTTTAAAAATTAATTGCATTATTGGCCGCTGTAACAAATTATTTCTTCTGTCATGATCATGATGTCAATCAATCAATATTTATGTAAAGATCACAAGTTGCTTATTTCTTAGCATTGTTATATGGAAACATACTCCTACAGTGTGTGTGTGTGTGTGTGTGTGTGTGTGTGTGTATGTGTGTGTGTATATATATATATATATGTGTGTATATATTATACACGAACACACAACTGACTGAGTCTCGGGGTGTGTGTGTGTGTGCAGACTGTGTGTGGCAGCTCTGTCAGTGAGCAGTTTCTGCGGCAGTAGGGAAGCTCTGTACGGGGTGTTTGATGGAGACAGGAATGTGGAGGTGCCGTATCTCCTGCAGTGCACCATGAACGACATCCTGGCCGAGGAGCTGCACAGAACCAAGAGTGAGGAGGATTACATGACCAACACGTTCCTCGTCATGCAGAGGTGAACACACACACACACACACACACACACACACACACATACACAGTAGTGTCTTTCAGACAACAGTGGACATCACAGTGTGATAGCTTTTTAGAATCATGTTCAAAATATTATCAGATTGTCAGGATATTTGGGACAATCGCACTGATTTTATAACTAAACAAATATTCACATTTATAATTAAACAAAATACAAACAAACCATAAGTTGTTTTCAAACTTGAGTTCCTTTACTGACAGGTAGTCCCCAGTTCCAGTCAGAGTGGTACACAATTATTAGCAGTCGCCTTGCTGTTTTATGAAATGTACTTTTGCAAAAACAAAAAACAAGTTTCTTAACGTTATGTTCCCTCTAAAATCACGATGCCAAGAGAGTTTCATAATACCTGGTTCCAGTTTAAGCAGCCAAAATCAATACTCAGACAGTCAACGCTAATTTTAGTTTGTGTATTGTACTCTTTATTTATGCTAAAATTCAATAATCTTTAAAAATTCCCCTCACTTCCTGTCCACACAGGAAGCTGGGCACAGCTGGGCAGAAGTTAGGTGGTTCGGCTGTTCTCTGTCACATCCGGCACGACCCGACAGACCCAGCGGGCTGCTTCACGCTCACTGCTGCCAACGTGGGGAAGTGTCAGGCTGTTTTATGTCGTGATGGTAAAGCCCTGCCTCTGTCACTGCTGCATAACATCGGCCTGGAGGAGGAGTACAACCGCATACGGCAACACAAAGCCATCATCACTGAGGTAAACTATTGCTAACATCATTAACTGTAAACATCACTAAGGTAAACTATTGCTAGCACTTTAACGGTAAACATCACTGAGGTAAACTGTTGCTAGCACTTTAACTGTAAACATCAGTGAGGTAAACTACAGCTAACACTTTAACTGTAAACATCACTGAGGTAAACTATTGCTAACAGCATTAACTATAAACATCACTGAGGTAAACTGTTGCTAGCACATTAACGGTAAACATCACTGAGGTAAACTATTGCTAACACCATTAACTGTAAACATCACTGAGGTAAACTATTGCTAGCACTTTAACTGTAAACATCACTGAGGTAAACTACTGCTAACACTTTAACTGTAAACATCACTGAGGTAAGCTATTGCTAGCACATTAACGGTAAACATCACTGAGGTAAACTACTGCTAACGCTTTAACTGTAAACATCACTGAGTTAAACTACAACTAACAATCTTACTGTGAACATCACTGAGGTAAAGTATTGCTAACACCATTAACTGTAAACATCACTGAGTTAAACTACAGCTAACAATCTTACTGTGAACATCACTGAGGTAAACTATTGCTAGCACTTTAACTGTAAACATCACTGAGGTAAACTATTGCTAACACTTTAACTGTAAACATCACTGAAGTAAACTATTGCTAACGCTTTAACTGTGAACATCACTGAGTTAAGCTACAGCTAACAATCTTACTGTTAACATCACTGAGGGTAAACTATTGCTAGCACTTTAACTGTGAACATCACTGAGGTAAACTATTGCTAACACTTTAACTGTAAACATCACTGAGTTAAACTATTGCTAGCACTTTAACTGTAAACAATACTGAGGTAAACTATTGCTAGCACTGTAACTGTAAACATCACTGAGTTAAACTATTGCTAGCACTGTAACTATAAACATCACTGAGGTAAACTATTGCTAACACCATTAATTGTAAACATCACTGAGGTAAACTATTGCTAGCACTTTAACTGTAAACAATACTGAGGTAAACTATTGCTAGCACTTTAACTGTAAACAATACTGAGGTAAACTATTGCTAGCACTTTAACTGTAAACATCACTGAGTTAAACTATTGCTAGCACTTTAACTGTAAACATCACTGAGGTAAACTGCAGCTAACAATCTTACTGTGAACATCAGTGAGTTAAACTATTGCTAACACTAACTGTAAACATCACTGAGTTAAACTACAGCTGACACCTTTAACTGTAAACAATACTGAGGTAAACTATTGCTAACACTTTAACTGTAAACATCACTGAGGTAAACTATTGCTAGCACTTTAACTGTAAACATCACTGAAGTGTAAACTATTGCTAACACCAGTAACTGTAAGCATTACTGAGGTAAACTACAGACAACACCTTTTAACTGTAAACATCACTGAGGTAAACTCCTGCTAACACTTGAACTGTAGTTATCCCTGAGGTAAACTACTATTACTTTATGATGGCTGATGTACATGCTAGCACATCAGCAAAAGACTCAGTATGCTAAACTTTCAAGGCTTTATTCCATAAATTTCAAAAGACTACATCACGTTTTAAGTCGCCATAATGAATAAGGCGATGTGATTTGTGTCACGGATACAGCATTCTTCTTTTCCTTTACCAGGATAACAAAGTGAACGGTGTGACAGACTCCACACGAATCATGGGCTACTCCTTCCTGTACCCAGCTGTGCTGCCGCGTCCGTATGTTCACACACTCCCGCTAACACCACATGACGAGTTCTTCATCTTGGGCAGCCGTGGCCTGTTCGAGGCATTGGAGCCTGCCGAGGCTGTGGAGGCTGTGCGCAAGGTTCCGGATCCGCTTGCCGCTGCCAAGAAACTGTGCACTCTGGCTCAGGCGTACGGATGTACGGAGAGTCTGAGTGCTGTGGTGGTGCAGCTAAACGTGACTGAAGACTGCTGCTGCTGCTGCTGTTGCTCATCCTCTAGTGGCCTCCACTCGACCCCACAGCCACCTCCTAGTCCCGGCCCCGGCACGGGCCTCTATCCGCCCTCAGCTGGTGTACCACCTTCTTCCTGCAGCGAGATCAGCTCGGAGGTCAGCGCCTCGGAGATGAGCTCGGAAGTCGGGTCCACCGCTTCCTCAGACGAGCCTCCGATCCTGCTCCAGGAGGCGCACCTTCACCTCCACCAACCTCCAAACCCAAACCCACGCCTGCTCTCCTGCTGCTCTCTTCACCCAACGCCGACTTCATCTGCCATCATGGCTGCCAGTTCCAGCTCCTTTCAACGTCAGTTATCGAGCGCTACTTTCTCCAGTGCACTCTCCGATAACGGCCTGGACAGCGAGGATGAAGAGCCCATCGCCGGCGTCTTTTCTAACGGCAGCCGACTCGAAGTGGAGGCCGACGTCCACTGCTTGCGCCTCCTGGCACCCCCACCTCCCCCTCCTCCGTGCACCCCTGAAATTCCAGATGACGTGGTACTTCCAGAACCAGAAACAATGCTGGTCACTAGCGAGCCTGAGAAAGAAGGGAAGCAAAGCGAGAAACCAGGGAACAACACAACATCTGAAGCATGGAGCAAAACCCTGTCACGTAGAAGAGGCAACGGCTCAGTGGCTCCACACGAGACGAGCCACAACCTGATCGAAGTGGCAGCCGAGGCGCCATCTAAAAAGTCTGGTGGGTATTTCACAGCCCCGGCGATGCCCGACCCTGATGACCAGCTCATCATTCCACCCGAGTTAGAGGAGGAAGTGAAGGAGATAATGAAACAGCATCAGCAGGAACAACAGAAGCCCAGCAAGAGTGAGCAGCCTGCTGATTACTACGACACACCTCTGTGACAGCACATACCATAAAAAGAATGGTTTCCCAATCCCAGGCTTGGAGTGCCTCTGCACTGAACAGTTCAATGTTTTCCCTACTGATTGCACGGAGAGTGGAAATATTAGCAAATTAGCTGAGCCAGGCGTTAAATGGGAAAACGTTACCACTGTTAAGGTATTTCCGAGGACTGAGACTGGAAAACCCTGCTGTATTTGCCACAGTGTCCACAAGTATTTGTTCCTGGCCTGGAGAAAAACATCTTTATTTCACTAATAAGTGAAGAGCTGGAAGTAGTGAAATCGGCTGTACTTGTCTATAAACTTCTTGCACAATAGCATGACGTTTATCTGCTACACAAACAACACGTCTATTTACTTTTAAGTTAGTTCCTGTCAACGATATCATTGCCTTTGTGAGTATTGTTTGTTTTTGAATATAGTGATTA
>CM040978.1:4142758-4149122 GCA_022985145.1 Pangasius djambal
GTTCAGGAATGGTTCGAGGAACATGACAAAGCGTTCAAGGTGTTGACTTGGCCTCCAAATTCCCCAGATCTCAATCCAATTGAACATCTGTGGGGTGTGCTGGCCATCAAGTCCGATCCATGGAGGCCCCACCTGTTAACGTCTTTGTGCCAGATACCACAGCACACCTTCAAGGATCTAGTGGAGTCCATGCTTCGATGGGTCAGGGCTGTTTTGGCAGCAAAAGGGGGACCAACACAATATTAGGCAGGTGGTCATAATGTTATGGCTGATCGGTGTATATACAGTGTGTTACAGTAACCACCAGGTGCTTGGGGGAAGCTTGTATATTTTTGTAGTTATTAGAAAAGTATATTAGAAAAATTATATTGGATAAATGTTGGATTTGTTTGAGTAACTATTTAATCTTATTTGTAACTATATATTTCAAGCTGATATTAACTAAATTGAGACGAGGCTAAAGATTACAGATGTGATGTGGGGGGAGGGGTGGGGCTTCCATTTTGGAGACTTCAAAACACCTGCACAACTGTCAATCATTCCAGGTTATATACTGATGGGAAGAAAACTGCTCTTTTTGCATATTTTTGAGTGATAACTCTTATTGGTATAATCCAGTGTTTAAATGCGGAATTCCTATGCAAGTTGTGAAGGGTTGAGTTCATTGTTGTTCTTCATTTATTTATCCTTTGGTCCAGTGTAACTTGAGGTAAGTAAGGTTGGTTCCATCTAGAATTAATTAAGTTAAGAAAACTAAACCACTGATACTTAGTGAATCTTTACATGGCCTTTTGTTATGTGCAAAATCTTGTTAAGTTATTCCATATAAAGATTTCATTCTTTAATTCAAGTCTTCTTTGTCGTACTTTATTTGACAGAAGACAATCTTATCCTATCCCAAGGTATCCTTCCTATGCTTTCTTCCAGTCTTCGGGAACCTCTGCCCCTGCACAGTTTGAAATATTCCTTATTGCCGAAACACGTTATCTAACTGAGCAGCTAATTATTCAGCAGAGGTGTCCATCCAGACTTGGATCTCAAGGGACCCAACAAAAAAAGGTACATGATTGGGAGGTTTGTGCTTTCTTACAGGTGGTCATATCTGAACTTTGCGGGGCCACATTCATTAAACATGAATGTATATGGTGCTCATGTGGTTGTTGCATGATGGATTTACACATACATTTACACTTTTGACTGACACTTGTATCCAAAGTGACTTACAGTTGAGACAGGATACTGCTGAGGAGTTGAAGGTTAGGGATCTTGCTCAAGCATGCGAGGTTAGCGGTGCTCATGGGCTACTGGCGCTCATAGCCTTAACCACTAAGCCACCGCTTCCTTAAAAGCATTTAATTCATTATTTTCACCTATTCATCATCAGTACCCGCTTTATCCTGGTTACCGTGGCTTACAATTTTGACGAATTTAACCAACTAAGTTTGACAGAAAATATCACGGAGAGGTCCAACCTGGAGCGGATGGGACTGGTGAAACTTTCTGCAGGAGCAGGTGGGAATGGGATTGAAAAAAACAGTCCTGCACACGCTTCTCCTAAGGACTCGAGTTAAGAACCCCCTGTTCTATCCCCATGACTTATCCATCCTTATGAACGTATTCTTTTTTTAAGTTTACACTACTTGTTTAAGGTAGGTAAGACTGCCTCTTCTCATCTTCAGAGAGAGTTGATGCTTCTACATGTTGGTACTTACCAGCTTGATACACCCTTATTTTCTTACCTTCCATGCTGAGGAGGAAGATGGCATCTCCACCCTTGATAAAGTCCCTGCTGAGTGCTCTGGCCTGAGTCAGGTATCCATATGTTCCATATCCTGGTCCTCTGAAGTATTTAGTCCCATCCACATCTGTTACTTCCACTCCCACTTTTCGTGGGTTGTCCCAGATATACGTTGTAGATCCTTACCAAAAAAAAAAAAAAAAAAACAGGAACACCACAAAATTGAGAATGCACCTGTGGTCTTAAAGTATTCAGACATCATGTTTTAATGTTTAATGAATGCAGCAATGTGCACAATGAGCTACCTTCAGATTTCTCATTGGGGTCAGTTGTGATACTTCTCTGGTTGGACATGCGTTTGCGGATGTCCGCATTCTGATCCATTAGCATCATAGTAATCTGCATCCATGGGCAGGGCCAAGTGAGATTACCATCAATCATGTCATCACCAGAGGTCAGATGGGCAAAGGCTCCCAAATCGTCTGGGTAAGTCTCAGTGCCATTGGGGTACAAGCTCATCTGGAAGGTGTAGCCATACTTTGACTGAAAGCGTGGGCTGTGTATGGCAGTGCCCCTAGCTGTGTTTTCCATAATACTTCTGAAGTTCTTGATCCGCCACACATGGTCTGGGCAGGCAGTTTCAGAAAGATTGACATCGTCCAAAGAGAGCCCACCTGTGGAGCTTCCAGCACCCTTTGTACCTTTAAATACCACGCGGAACTTTGTGGAGACGTCTAGTTTAACATGGTGTAGCTGCCATAACGGCTCAGGCAGTCCTTTAAAGAAAAACATTATTTATATGTTAGCACTGGTCAAAGGATCTTGTATTCAAGCCAACTGTTATTCTTGATTTGCTTACCCTAACTCACCAGTTATTGTCTCGATCATGCGTAGTATTCCGCTAGGGTTGATTTCATTGTATTCTCTCACCCAGATCTCCAGCTTATCATTGGGGTTTCCACTGTGATAGTAGAAGAACTGTAGACACTGATAGTTGCGGTTAGGGTAGAGCAGCCTGCTTTCTAACAGGGCAGTGTCTCCTTCGGTGCCACTGATGGTGCTGAAGTGCATGAAGTAGCCTGTGCCTATTGAATATAAAACCATGAGAAGGGTCACTCAACAATAAACTGACAGGAAGTTAGAGGCATATTTATATGCATCCAGCTCATACAGTATGTCCAACTGTGGACATGCAATAACTTGAGCTCAGAGTCATATTCTAGACCCTGGAGCTTTGAGCTACCAACAGAGCCATCCTTCTGCCCAAGTGTATACAGTACATTTAGATGGTGAAACATCATTGAAAAGGTATCAGTACCAGTACAGCGTCCCATGTTAGAATAGTCTGTGTCGGGTCCACCAGTTGCCTTGGTGACACGTTCCCAGTCTGCCTTGTCACCCTGACCTTGGATCATCCCACAAATATTCTCCAGCTCAAAGTCACAGGTGTCCAGGAAAGTTGTGGCTCTTGCTATAAAAGGTATTACACAGATCATCAATAAACAGCAGTAAATGGGATACTTTGCACAGTCATAAAATTATCTTTAGTTACCCCATGTTCATTACCACACAAGGTAATGAAATGAGATTAGTCTGACTGAAGTGCCAAGTCCATGCCCTTTTTCATTCTCGCTAGGGTGGTACTATCACAGGTAAATACTTTTGTATGTCCTTTAGTATGTATCCTTATACCTTGAAAAAAGTTTAAATATTTATCAGGTTACAACTACAAAGCTGAATGTGGTCCAGCTATTTACAGATTTGAGTGTGAGTTACATAACCATCTAATTAGCCACAATAAACAAGATATGTAGTAGATATCTTTGTGATAATGGGTATTATCTGAAATATGAAGTCAAAGCAAGAGATTTACGTCATGGATTAGTTTATTCAGCACAATTAAGATATTTAACATTTCTAGTTAAAGTTAAAGTTAAAGTTGCTGACTTGCACTTTTACCAATATGTTATTGCGAGTTAAAACTCATTCCTGCAGTCAATTCCCATGCCGTCATTGTTAATACCAATTAGTTGTACACTGGGGGTTCACGTAACAAACCTACTAAAAACCCCAGTTTCAGTTTTGTCCTATGTGGCCAACATCCCTCAATATAAAAAACTGATTTCACGAGCAAGGCAATGATGTCAAGACTACTGCCCCCTGCAAACTATCCACAAAGTTAACTAGGTGATGAGTTGACATTAGTCTGAGTGAAGTAAAATGCAAAGTCACTGCCCTTACTGCTACAAATATAGCGGAGACCCATAATTATGTTCTTATTAGTGTGGTAATCGATGTCTTACAGTCTTCAAAGATGTCTTGAAGAAACTGGTGATCCATTTAATAAACCCAATGCAGCCTTACTTTATTTTTTCAGTCATGTCCAACGTGTTTGTTGTTTCCTATGATGAATATTTTTACACCAGCAATCCTACAAAATTTAAAGCTAGCATAACTACCTTCTGCAAGCTTTCACCAAGGATTTCAGATCTCAAAGTTACCATAACCAAAGACAGTCTTACTGCAATTGTAAAGCCTGTTCAGCTTGAGCAGGTCACTGTCGCTGAACTCCATGCGCTGGCCGATGACGTCGCTGAAGGCGGGAATCTTGGTGACGATGGTGGGCTCGGTGCCGTTCCTGAAGGCGTTCTTGCTGTAGTGCATCATGGAACCGTAGTCATAGGGTACGTTCAGGGAGCTGGATGTGGTGTCATCATATTTATTGAAATTGTGCTCCCTGCCTAATGAACAAATATGTGATAAATGTGATGAATGGAAGATAGGATTACTCATCATAGTCTCTTATACTCGTCCACTCGTATACTCGCACAGTGTTTTTAGTCGGTTTCATCCTAAAATCTACTTCCTGCAAATTAGTACATTTAGAATATGGAATATATTTAAAGCCTCAAGCCAAGGAAGGTTTAGAACAAAGCACAATAAAGTATTACAGCATTGATGACACTGCTGTGAACGCCACAGAAGTGAATTCTCAAATCCGACTGGTTCAAAGATTTTGATTAATTTTCTATAACATCAGTAATAGTAAATTTTTTATTTTTTGGCAAATTAAGAAGAATTAAACACTTGTGGAAATGCTGTTATACGAAAATAATCAACTTCAAGGTAGTAATAGTAACTCCGCTTCATCACACCACCCCGTCATTGATTATTTTCCTGTAACACACAGGAACTCTTAGTTTACTAGGGTAAAGATTTTTTATACCCAACTAGCTGGACAGAGGAGGACATTTTTATCCCTGTTGTCCTACATTTCACTGAGCCTAGTGACGTACTTCACCCAAACCTTTATCATGAGGTGAGGCATTCACAAGGTGAGGCGTACACTGAGGGCAGTGAATCAAAGGAAAGCCACTGGCCCTGACAGTGTGTCTGGGAGGGTGCTGAAGGAACGTGCAGGTCAACTCGCTGGGGTCTTCATGACAATCTTCAAAGTGTTCCTGTCATAGTCCACAATCCCTGCCTGCCTGAAATCTGCCATAATCATCCCGCTGCCAAAAAAACCCACCATCGGCAGCTTCAATGTCTACCGTCCTGTAGCACTTACACCGGTGGTCATGAAGTGCTTTGAGAAACTGGACACCACATCATCTCCTGCCTCCCACCTACATTGGACCCATACCAGTTCGCATACAGAGCAAATAGATTGACAGAAGACGCTATTGTCACCGCTCTCCACATAGCACTGACTCATCTGGAACACCAGGGGAGCTATGCAAGGCTTTAGCTCTGCATTTAATACAATAATTACAAGCCCACTGGTTAACAAATTATTGAACTTCAATAATTCAATAATAACTTCAATAATAAATAATCCATCTGCTCCTGGATTAGTGACTTCCTGTCAAATCACACACAGTGAGTCAGAGTAGGCCCCTACCTCTCCACAGCTCTTAGACTCAGTACTGGCTCTCCTCAGGGCTTTGTGCTGAGCCCCTACTCTGCACCGCCACACATCCCAGTAATGCTATTATAATGTTTGCTGATGATACAACTGTGGTGGACCTCATCTCTGGAGGAGATGAGACCGCGTACAGAGATGAGGTCCAGAGGCCAACGGCATGGTGTACAAAGAACAATCTGGTGCTGAACACTTCAAAAACTAAAGAACTTATCATTGATTACAGGAAGAAAAAAGCTGATCCACACCCCATACACATAAATGGAGTCTGCGAGGAGAGGGTTTCGAACTTCAGGCTCCTGGGTGTGCATGTGGATGATGGCCTCTCCTGGAACACTAACACCACGGCACTGGTAAAGAGGGCACAGCAGCGTCTCCATTTTCTAAGGTTACTGAAGAAGAACAACTTGGATGACAGATTACTGGTGCCCTCCTACCAGTGCTCTATTGAAAGTGTGCTGAGCTACTGCATTACTGCTTGGTGAAGGAGGCCATCATTAGGCTGAAAAAACAACATAAATCTATGAGAGAGATAGCAAAAACCTTAGGTGTGGCCAAATCAACAGTTGGGCACATTCATGAAAAGAAAGAAAACACTGGTGAGCTCAACAACATTGAAAGGCCTGGAAGACCACGGAAGACAACTAAAGTGGATGATCGCAGAATCCTTTGCTTGGTGAAGAAAAACCCCTTCACAGCATCAG
>CM040978.1:4149222-4161009 GCA_022985145.1 Pangasius djambal
TAGGCGTATCATTGTCAAAATCTACAATCAAGAGACGCCTTCATGAATGTAAATACAGAGGGTTTACAACAAGGTGCAAACCACTGGTAACATTCAAGAACAGGAAAGCCAGATTAGACTTTGCCAGAAAACATCTAAAAAAGCCTCCCATGTTCTGGAATAAGATTCTTTGGACTGATGAAACCAAGATTAACTTGTAACAGAACGATGGGAAGAGAAAAGTATGGTGAAAGAAAGGAACAGCTTATGATCCAAAGTATACCACATTATGTGTCAAACAGGGTGGAGGCAGTGTTATGGCATGGACATGTATGGCTGCCAGTGGAACGGGCTCACTGGTGTTTATTGATGATGTGACTGCTGACAGAAGTAGCAAGATGAATTCTGAGGTGTATAGGATTATACTCTCTGCTCACATTCAGCCAAATGCTACAAAACTGATATGACGCCGCTTCACAGTGCAGGTGGATAATGACCCTAAACATACTGCGAAAGCAACTCAAGACTTTTTGAAGGCAAAGAAATGGAATATTCTTCAATGGCCAAGTCAGTCACCTGATCTCAACCCAATAGAGCTGCTTTTCACTTACTGAAGACAAGACTGAAGGCAGAAACAAGCAGCAACCCACAAACAAGCAGCAACTGAAGGTGGCTGCAGTGAAGGCCTGGCAAAGCATCTCCAGGGAGGAAACTCAGAATTTGATGATGTCCACCATGGGCCCCAGACTTCAGGCAGTCATTGACTGCAAAGGATTTTCATCCCAATCCATAAAATTATGGTTATATTTACAATTGTCACTTTGTCCAAATACCTTTGAGCCCCTGAAAATGGAGTTACTTTGTTGAAAATGGCTGTAATTCCTAAATGGTAAATGCCTTATTTTTGTGGAACCTCTTAAAATAAAGCTGATTGTTTTATTTCAAATCCATTGTGGTGGTATATAAAGGCAAAATCACAAAAACTGTCATTGTCCAAATACTTCCGGACCTGATTGCATTTAATTAAAGATTTAAAGTCACGATTATTTCATGGGTTTATCCAGGTATAAGAGCATGGAGAGACATTTTTTAGTAAGGCATGAATATTATAAATCACTAAATTCAGACTATAAAAATGTCCCCATCCTCACATCCATTCAACATTACAGTCTGGTGAAATCACTGAAAATAGCTAATTGAATTTTTGCCTAAGTGTTCAGTATGAAGTGGTAAAGTGCAGCACACACTCAGGGGAACAAATGATCATTTATGTAGAGTGTAGCACCTTCTTGGATGCGATCCCACATGATGGTGACGTAGTCGTCACGATCGGCACGTGACTGCTCGTGCCAGAACCCCAGGGCATGAAGGAACTCGTGTTCGATGGTGGCGATTCGGTCGCATCCTGCACCGATGGATAAGGTCTGCTTTCCCACATGTCGGTTCCCCACATAGGAGTAACACCTGGGCACGGAAAAAGAGAGGGATTCCTTTACGCAATTGTTTTCATAGATGACTATTTATTACAGTTTTTATTACCGTTTAATCACTATTATTATCCACAGACCGCACAAAATGATACAGAACAGCAATTAAATAATTAATAATAAAATTATTAACTGGTCACTCTCAGACTCTTTATTAAAGGCAGATGCATTTGAAGGGTAAAGCTGTTACGCCTGTAAATAAAATACTGATAGTGTTCTAGTATTAACAGTGTGTCTAATTATAAAGATTTTGGCCTTTTCTGATTAGATTAGATCTAGATTGTTTCAATAAGATAGTCAATTCTAATGTACAGTATCATTTAATAATAAACATTTCACTTGCATCTATTCGATTAGATTTTCACAACATTTTGTAAAAAAAAAAAAAAATGCTCGAAAACTTTTGATGGCTATACTCTGCGCTTTAAAAGGTAATATTTAAACTGAACACAAACCTGCAAATGGCTGAGAGAACACTTTGTGCTCTCCATAAAACAGATACGCTGCAATATAATGAAGATTAGGAAGAGATAGATGCTAATAATTACATGTGCCATTACATAATAATATGCTAATACAAGATCTTTTGTCCTCAATGTCACTCAGGCTCAGCTTTATGAATTTCAGAATTGTGACAATGTACTCCTTTGTCTTCTTTTATTTGTGTGTTTGTTTGTTCTGCTGCATTCTTTCTTTCTTTTTTCTTTTCCTGTTCTATTTATTTATTCCATCTATCCCTCGACCTCTTCCTTCCTTCCAGTGAAATGGAGTCTATCACTAACTACCGTGTCGAAGGTTGATTGTAGATTACTGACACTTCTTAAATTGGAGGGAAAACATCTAATCGAATACTTGATTTTTTTTTAAGATTGATGAACATTTGAAAATTCTAAACAATTTAGTTCCTGTTTTTCACATTTATAGCAGCTATAAACACAGCTGCTGTCAGACAAAAAATAAATAAATAAAGCAGCTTGTTACCAAGAAACAGCAAAGTGTAAAGTCTTCTGTCCTGAAAATGTCGGAAAGCTGAAAGTTACAGCTTTACCTCTGACTGTTACAAAGCGCTGACACTGGAGACTCCTTCCATAAATGCTACATAAACATCTCCTTACAGAAAACTTCACCAGATCCACAATTATATGTTTGGTTTTTTTTTGCTTTTTTTGAAAATTGTGGTATATAAATCTTTAGGATATAGAAAATAACCTCAATGTAATATATATATATATATTATTTAGAAACCTGCTTTATCACCACTGTGAACTACAATAATGCATTACTGTAAAGGCAACACAAATGAAGAAACCCTGATTCATTCGTGCTCTTACTGAACACTGACACGTTAAAGCACAGTTCTGTGTGTTTTAAACCGTGGTGTGTAACTCTGCTCACCCGTTGCCTTTAAACACAGAGATGTAGTTCTCTTCTCCGCTCCAGGGTTTGTAGTCAATGCAGGTCTTCAGGCGATACTGTTCAAACGCCTTCATTATAACGCCTTTGGCATTAATATCTGAAACACACAGCGGTGCTGTAACGCGTGCACTGACGTACCAGGACTGATTATAACATAATATTATTATTATTAGTAGTAGTAGTAGTAGTAGTAGTAGTAATAGTAGCAGTTGTAGTAGCATAGTAATATAGCGTATACTACTATACTATAGTAATAGTCATATCATTAAAACTAAAAAAATAATCATGTATACATTTATTTATTTTTTTTATAATCACGCAGTTTTGTCTTTCAAAGTTTAGTAGTAGTTTAGGCTATGCTGTTAGTATATGAAACAATTATAACATGCTTCATCTTCATTTAATTGGCAGACATTTTTTCGCTTGTTTCAAGAAATATAGTACCTTCTTAAGCAAACATGTAAATGTTAAAGATATGCTAAAACATCTTTTCAGTGTCAATACACAGAAACGTCCACAATATCTGCACTATCTAACCTAATCTAATAATATCTAATATGACACGACTTACCCAAATCATCCTCCAAATAGTACGGCACAGTGGTGGGCCATAAGTATTCATCCCCAATTATGGAGTTCCTCCCTTGTTTCTAACATTCACAAACGAAAAAAGATGTTGAGTACGGTTACCACCATGAAGATTGTTTTCCAATAACAGCACGTCCTGAAGTGTTTTAATGCTCTAATACCACAGCATGTGCCTGTTAAATCAATTTACGTCCAGCATCCACCATACAAGTCCCTGTGAATGAGCCGTTACTATAGAAACGATAATGTATTAGAATTAGAGTTGCATTAATATAAAGCTGTGATTTGCAGCTGCACTACTGTCAGAGCTGCTGTTATAGAAAATGAATCAACACCACCTGACTGATAAGAACACTGTGGTGTAACATTATTAAACCAACATTTACAGTTTGACAGTTTACGAGGGTCATAGTCTTGTAGTAGACTTTTATGCTTGTTTTTTTCAGGATATATCAGAGCCAGTGATCTAGGTGTGATGTGAAGTTGCGCTCACCTTGTCATATAAAATATCTCCCTCGAAGAGCTCAAGACCAGCCGCTGCAGATAGACAGTGATAACAATAAAACATGCCACTTTATAAACTGCAACGTCACATGGTGTGCCTTTATAGCTAGTGACTTTATAAACACTGTATTTTTATTTATTTTTTGAAATCTCACTTACCTTGATTGACCTCAAATAGATCCTCTTTTCCACCATCTACATCATACTCTGTCAAATTCAGTCAGAGATACATAGCTTAAATATCTATCTATCTATTATATGAAATCCGAATATGTATTTATAACTCTGAACACATAAATGTAAATCATGAATATATAAATGCAAATCTGAATATGTATTATCTACATCTCGATATAAATATATCTTTATGATCAGGCATGTCAATAGAAAGATGTTCTTATTGATTTTTATAATGAAAACAGTAGGTGTATATACATCCTGTACACATTTATCAATGCAAATATTGTAGTATTATATAATTATAATAAAAAATAAAATCCGTTAACAGTGTTAATGCTGTGTAGCTTTTCTTCAGAATTCAGTACGACTGAGAGGGAAATTATCAACAGTCTGTTGACTAAAATTGATTTTACTGAGACAAAAACTGATTACACCGAGCATGTTTACTGGTTTGGTCAAATATGGAAAAAATGAAGAGCTATCAATATGCCTGATAAAATGTATGAATATATAATCAGGGTTTATAACTGTATAGTCAGGATATACATTTATATAAATTCAGAATTATAACTATATATTCAGGATTTACAACTATACATTCAGATTTATATATATATATATATATATATATATATATATATATATATATATATATAATTCTGATTTACATTTATTACATACATGTACATACATATATTACATATTACATACATATATTCAGAATTATAACTTTATATTATATATTTGGCTCATTTGTTAGTTTATTTCTGATATCTAGAAAGGGTTATATAAATATATATCTGGAATAAAAAATTGGCCTTACCTGTTACTTTGCTTGTTGGCTAAGTGAGGGGAAAAACATGACTTATTCTTTAAATTCAATGCAAAATAATAATAATAATAATAATAATAATAATAATAATAATAATAATAATAACCAAAAAAACGTCTTAATATGTATATTTTAAATAAAAAAAACAAATAAAACAAAGTAACACTTCTAAAACAAATAACACCTAATATTAAAACATTTTTACTTTTCAGATAGAAATTAAACCCTTGAATATATACAGTTTTATATACAACTATATAAATAAATAAATAAATAAATAGGCACTTAGATAATTTACTAAAATAAGAACTGTAGAATATGTAGAGCTTTATATATACCTATATAAATTAGGTAAGACACCTGAATTTATATATAAACCTATAGACTAGAGTGATGTCTTTAATTCAGTCAGAACTCTACAGTGCTGTGTATTATCTAAGGCTGATGTTATTAACGTGACCGAGTCAAATCAGGTTATGAAAGTCAAATTAATTAAAAAAAAAAAAAAAAGAAAATGCACTGCAGTTTTAGTGAGATGAGACCTACCAGAGCCCTGACCCCCAAACTCAGGAGAGTTATGCTAAAAGTCAGAAATGTCCGGAGTGCAGCCGAGTGGTTCATGCTTACGGAGCAGTGAGGAGCTCAAACTCACGCCGAACACTACCACTAATGCACTGTACAAAGGTCAATGATACTGTAAAATGATGAGCTCTTTGTAGCTGGTGTGATATGGAGCGGGAGCGGAAGAGGGAGCAGATCAGTGAGCAACACAAACCTGCAAATGGCTGAGAGAACAGTTCGTGCTCTCCATAAAACAGATACGCTGCAATATAGTGAAGATTAGGAAGAGATAGATGCTAATAATTACATGTGCCATTAACATTAGGGATAACATGCTAATGCAAGATCTTTTGTCCTCAATGTCACTCAGGATCAGCTTTATGAACCCCCTAGATTTTCACAGCATTTTGTATTTTAAATTGAAGTCATGTTTAAAAAAAAAAATGCTCGAAAACGTTTGATGGCTACACCCTGTGCTTTAAAAGGTAATATTTAAACTGATGTAGCCTATTTTACCTCCTTTTACCTCCTGGACTTGTCAGCAGGTTTAGACTTGAATTCCTCACCTCCATCACTACACACTGTTCGATTCACTTGACTGTAGTTACTGAATAATTCCGAGTAGTTACTGAACAACAATCTGGCTGATTATGGAGACGAATGTGTTTACTTTAGTATCAAACATTTTGTCGACTCTTTAGTCCTTTATTCATTAAGAGGCCTATAATGTTAGGGGAGACTGTGGAGTTTGGAGAATCCTACTCATGTTCATATGGAATGGTGGGAATAGGGATGGGAATTTATTGAAATTTTTTGGGTTGGGGGTTCAAGCCCTAGCACTGCTGAGCTGCCACTGTTGGGCCCTTGAGCAAGGCCCTTAACCCTGTCAGCTCCACGGGTGCCATATCATGGCTGACCCTGCGCTCTGACATCAACTCCCTAAGGAACTGGGATATGTGAAGAAAACAATTTCACTGTGCTGTAATGAAGATGTGACAAATAAAGGCTTTGTCTTTTTAACACCATCCACCACTACAGCAATCTCCTGTTGTCAAATAATGCTAGAGGTGGGAGTAAAAAAGTCATTCAAATCTTATTCAACTGTTTAACCCTTAGAGTTCTAATTTTGCCAAACTTTGACAAATCGTATCTAACGCATATTATATATATTCATAAAAAAAAAAAGGCTTTGTAAAACCATGGATGTGGATATGTAAAGAGATCTTTCGCTCAAAAAATGAAATTAATGCTTAAAAATTTTTTAAAAATATCCCATTTAGAAAAATAGTGTAAAATATTTTTTTAAATTTGCTGTTTTGACAAAAAACACAATTTGTTTGTTTGTTTGTTTGTTTATTGGCTTATACATTTTATACAGTTTAAATAAAATAAAAGACAATTGTATCTGCATTCATATATCGACATGATTATTTTGTAATTCCTCACAGTATGCTTTTAATGTGTTTTATTGCCATAAATGTAAATACCGTTTAAAAAAAGTGTCGAACTGTCAGAAACCGTAGTCTCTTTCAGAGTACACAAAACTGCTGTGCGAATCATAAAACCTTCCTGAGAAACCATCAGTCAGGATTCTGTGCAAACTGATGGCCAGTTTATGATCTGGAGAGTAAAGGCTGTTAATGTCAGAGCGAATGTGCAGCGACTGTATGATTACATTCAACATTTCATTATAGGAATATGAAAATTGCATTTTGTGCATAAAAAAAGATCAGTTTTAGCAAAACATTTTCTTAAAATTGTTATTTGAAGCTAAAATATCTACAATAATACACTAATCTCTATAATCTCTTTAAGAGTACCAGAACAGCATCTCAGAAATGATGCATCATGATGTAAAACAGCACTTACTGTCATGACAGGGTGTAAATAATTATGGCTGAGTGATGGTCTGACTGTTAATCATGCGTTTTGATTGGCTGAAGGAATTGTCTGGAGGCGTTACCGGCGTGGCTGAGTGACAGCAAGAAGCTGGAAGTGTTGGACGTTAGTCATAACTCCATTAGGGTGTTGTGGTGAGTGTGACACACACACACACACACACACACACACACACACACACACGACGGGTCTGTTTTATGCGCTGTTGTCCGAATGATGAATGTCTGCTGTAGGCTTCACTGAGGACACCGACCTCCTCGCACACTCCATCTCCTGCCCTCTATTATGGCCTCTGTGTGTGTGTGTGTGTGTGTGTGTGTGTGTGTGTGTGTGTGTGTGTGTGTGTGTGAGAGAGAGAGAGAGAGAGAGAGAGAGAGAAGACAGGGATGAAGGCAGATTCATATTCTGTTTGTCCTTTAAGCTTTCCGTCTCCATGTGTGTTGCTCTGCCTCTGCCGAGTTCATCTGCTCCATCTCACACACCCTCTCATCATCCTGTCATTCTTCCTCTCTCACTCTTTCTGTCTCTATGTATTTATCGCTCTGTGTATCTGTCTGTAATCTACAGTCCCCTCCGAAAGTACTGGAACAGCGAGGCCAATACTTTTGTTTTCACCATACACTGAAGACATTTGGGTTTGAGATCAAAAGATAAATATGACACGATAGATCAGGATTTCAGCTTTCATTTCCTCATAGTTACACCTAGACGTGTTAAATGATTTAAAAAATGGCACCTTTTGTTTGAACCCCCCCTAGTTTTCAAGTGATCAGAAATATTAGAACAGGTGACTGACAGGTGTGTCATGTTGACTGTTTAAACACCAACACTGGAGCAATACGGTAAAAATTAGTTAAGGTTACTGGCTACTTCACACTTTCTCCAACGTACCCAAGCGATACCCAGCTCATGCTTCATCATCATAAAGGCATAAACACAAATACTTTCATTCTGAAAAAAAAAGTATTTCAGTCTCTTAAAGTCTCTTTTTCCCATCCATTTAGTTACAATGATAGTAACAATACACTATTTTCAAAGTTACTAATTATCAAAGGGTATTTATTATTGCTTTTAAATTCAGAAGCAAAGAAATTTCAGGAACGTTTCACCTAAACGTTTATAGACTTCACGCCACACCTGCGCTTAAACTTGCATTATAAAAACAACACTTTAAAGCAGCTCTACTCAACTGTTTTGCAACAAAAATGTTGAAAAATATTAGAAATTTAGAAAATATATTTTCTAAATATGTTTAAAAAAATATCTTTAAAAAAATATGTATATATATATATATATATATATATATATATATATAAATTTGCCTAATTGTGGATTGTCCTGTTCCAAGTCTGGTGTTGATCTTCATCGGCCCTTTGTGAAAAACACACACACACACACACACACACACACACACACACACAGTGAGAAAGAATGCTCCTCTCTTGTGTAGCTTATAACTCTGCTGTCCTTTTTGCCCTCCATCTCTCAAACTTCCTACCTCATTCTAGTGGGAAATTAGTTTTCAAAAGGTTACATTGACCCTCTCTCTCTTTCTCTCTTTCTCTTTCTCTCTCTCTCGCTCTCGCTGTCTCTCTCTCTCTCTCTCTCTCTCTCTCTCTCTCTCAGGTTGTTCTGCAGTAGCAGTTTGAGGAAGGTCCTGGCAGGTCATAACCGTCTGCAGCGTCTGCCTGAGCGAGTGGAGAAGCCTGTGGTCGAGGTTTTAGACGTCCAGCACAACCAGTTAATCGAGCTGCCGTGCAACCTCTTCCTTAAATCCAACAGGTAACACACACACACACACACACACACACACACACCTGAGAGTCGTGCACATGGCCTACAATCACCTGCAGACCTTGATGCCAGGTATCACATGCACACACACACTCCTATATATTGACTTTCCTAAACATTATTAACTGTTAATTAATTAATTAATTGTTCACTACGAGGCATTTAAAAAGTGAAAGTTTCCTTTTGCTTACTGAAGTTAAGATTAAGGTTTAGATGTAACAATATCATTACTGAATAATCATCAGGGGAAGGTCCTTAAAATGATAGTAAGACAGACGTGTGTTTTTAGCTTGTACATGGGTTTGTGTGTGTGTGTGTTATTTAATCCCCTTTTGTCCTCTCCTCAGTGTGTAGATCTGAGCTGTAATGAGTTGGTGGAGATCACACTGCCTGAGAACCTGCCTCCTAAACTGCAGGAGTTAGACCTGACGGGGAACCCGCGCCTCAACCTGGACCACAAAACCCTGGAACAGCTCAAGTAAGTCGCACTGTCTGTGTGTGTGTGCGCGCTTGTGCTTGTGCTTGTGCTTGTGTGTGTGTGTGCCTGTGCTTGTGTGTGTGTGTGTAAAACAGGGATAGACAGATATGAATTATTAACAGTTTGAGTCACTATTATTCCTCTAGCAACATCCGCTGTTTCCGGATAGACCCGCCCCCTACTTCCTTCTCAGCCAATGAGGCTGCAGGTGGGCCGGCTGTCTGGAGTCACGGCTACACCGAGGCGTCAGGAGTGAAGAACAAGTATGTTGCACACGAACACACACACTTAAACACACTGTGTGATACTAACGCTCGTACTCCTCACACATCTCAGAAGATCTGTTATAGACTCTGAGAGCGGTAACCAGAACATCTGTCTAGCACAGCTGGATGTTCACTGTGTAATACAGTATACTGGAGCATCAGTATTTATTTTTAACAATACTACCAACACCACTTTTCTATATACACTGTATTTTTTTTCTCAGAGACTGTATTTATGTTATTGACTACTACTTTTAATATTTATACTTTTGTATAGAAGTAGGAGTCTGTAGGCAACTCACACACTTGAAAAATGAAAAATAAAAGTAAATAAGAATAAAAATAGATAAATGAAAAATATATAAAAAGTAATGAAAATAAAAACTTATGAAATAAGTCAAAACACAAGGGTTAATTAGAGCTCGACAATATGATTATGAAATTAATATTGTTATACATTTTGTTGTACTTTTCTCTTTTCTAAAAGGTTTATCATCAGTTTCAAAATTTATTACAGTAATGAGTTAGAGGCCAAATTAACATTTTTTAAAAACAATTTATTATTAAAAATATTCTAAAAAATTATTTGCATCAGAACTAAATTAAAAAAGTGGAATCAGGAGCCTCATAGCTTTTCATAATTTTCTTCTACAGCTTCTTTTTCCTGCTTTTTCTTTTATTCTTTAGCAAGAGCTCAACAAAATTAAGCATCATAATGTACTACATTATGTATTGTTCAGCATTTTTATTAATGATACTTACTTTTGATATTTTTTCCCCCAAAATGCCAGTTTAAAAGTTGATTGTTATTTTTTTTTTCCCAGAAATTGTTGATTGATATTTTTCACTTTAAAATATATGTATAATATATGCATCTTGATATTTTTCTACAAATTTCCTTCTTAAAATTACCCACAATTGTTTTTCTTAAAATGTATACGCATAAGCCTGTGTAAAAAAAAAAATGCATTGATGAATGTTTTAGGTAATAATCAGTCATTATCTAATTTCTTTTATTGTTTAATGGTTAATTAATTATTGTTGAATGTTTTATGTTTAATAATTTTGTTTGCATTATTGGCTGCTGTAACAAATGATTTCTTCTGTTATGATCATGATGTCAATCAATCAATCGATATTTATGTAAAGATCACAAGGCGCTTATTTCTGAGTATTATTATATGAAAAGTTGGAATAAACATTCTCCTACAGTGTGTGTGTGTATATACATAAACACGAACACACACCTGATTGAGTCTCGGGGTGTGTGTGTGTACAGACTGTGTGTGGCAGCTCTGTCAGTGAGCAGTTTCTGCGGCAGTAGGGAAGCTCTGTACGGGGTGTTTGATGGAGACAGGGATGTGGAGGTGCCGTATCTCCTGCAGTGCACCATGAACGACATCCTGGCCGAGGAGCTGCACAGAACCAAGAGTGAGGAGGATTACATGACCAACACGTTCCTCGTCATGCAGAGGTGAACACACACACACACACAGTAGTGTCTTTCAGACAACAGGGGACATCACAGTATGATAGGTTTTTAGAATCTTCTTCTTCTTCTTCTTTCGGCTTTTCCCTTCAGGGGTCGCCACAGCGAATCATCGCTCTCCACCTATCCCTATCTTCTGCATCCTCAACACTTGCACCCACTAGCTTCATATCCTCATTTATTACCTCCATATACCTCCTCTTTGGCCTTCCTCTTCGCCTCCTGCCTGGCAGCTCCATGTCCAACATTCTCCTACCAATATACTCCCTCTCCCTCCTCTGAACATGTCCAAACCATCTTAATCTGGCCTCCCT
>CM040978.1:4161109-4177625 GCA_022985145.1 Pangasius djambal
CACTACCTGACCACCCAGAGCCTGCCTCAACTTCTGTCTAAAGTCCTCACAACATTCCTCCTTTTTCAGCTTCCACCACTTGGTTTTCTTCTCTATCTCTATCTTTGACCTCTTCCTCTTACAGACCATCAAAGTCATCCTACACACCACCATCCTATGCTGTCTGGCTACACTCTCTCCCACTACCACTTTACAGTCATTAATCTCTTTCAGACTGCCTCTTCTACATAGGATGTAGTCTACCTGTGTGCTCCTACCTCCACTCTTGTAAGTCACTCTATGCTCCTCCCTCTTCTGAAAATAAGTGTTAACCACAGCCATGTCCATCCTCTTAGCAAAATCCACTACCATCTGTCCTTCAAGGTTCCTTTCCTTAACTCCAAACCTGCCCATCACCTCCTCATCACCTGTGTACCCCTCACCAACATGTCCATTAAAATCTGCTCCTATCACCACTCTCTCACCCGTGGGAATACTCTCTATCACCTCATCTAATTCACTCCAGAATCTCTCTTTCTCCTCTAACTCACAACCTACCTGTGGGGCATAACCACTAACAACATTCAACATCACCCCTTCAATCTCTAACTTCAGACTCATGATAGGTTTTTAGAATAATGTTCAAAATATCGTGTGTCAGGATATTTGGGACAATCACACTGATTTTATAAATAAAACATATGCACATTTATAATTAAACAAAATAGAAACAAACCATAAATTGTTCCCAAACTTAAGTTCCTTTATTGATAAGGTGTGAGGGTGGCAACAGGTAGTCCCCAGTTCCAGTCAGAGTGGTACACAATTATTAGCAGTCGCCTTGCTGTTTTATGAAATGTACTTTTGCAAAAAAAAAAAAAAAAAAAAAAAAAATAGCAAGCTACTTAGCCTTAACGTTATATTCCCTCTAAAATCACTTCATAATACCTGGTTCCATTTAAGCAGCCAAAATCAATACTCAGACAGTCAACGCTAATTTTAGTTTGTGTAACGTTTATGGTATAAATCAATAATATTTAAAAATTTCCCTCACTTCCTGTCCACACAGGAAGCTGGGCACAGCTGGGCAGAGTTTAGGTGGTTCGGCTGTTCTCTGTCACATCCGGCACGACCCGACAGACCCAGCGGGCTGCTTCACGCTCACTGCTGCCAACGTGGGGAAGTGTCAGGCTGTTTTATGTCGTGATGGTAAAGCCCTGCCTCTGTCACTGCTGCATAACATCGGCCTGGAGGAGGAGTACAACCGCATACGGCAACACAAAGCCATCATCACTGAGGTAAACTATTGCTAACACCATTAAATGTAAACATCACTGAGGTAAACTATCCCTAGCAACTTTAACTGTAAACATCACTGAGGTAAACTATTGCTAACACCATTAAATGTAAACATCACTGCGTAAAGCATCTGTTACACATCTTTTTACTTAAAGTTAGTTCCTGTCAACGATATCATTGCCTTTGTGAGTATTGTTTGTTTTTGAATATAGTGATTAAACGGTTTTAAGTTTGCATTCAGATTTGCATAACTAACATTATTTCGGCCATGAGTCCAGGAGATAAGGTCACAAAAGATTGCAACATATAGTTGTGTTGTGGCCACAGGATACCAAAGTCATGGCCAAGCATTGTGTTACTTGAGTCCATGACTTAATATGTTGTGGAATGATGTACTTGATTTGTGGCCTCCAGTTAATTATTTCTTTGAGATTTTGCTTAATGTGGCTAATGGCGTATCCAGCTTGTGACTCTAGTGATTGTGAAGAGAGGAAAAAAAAAAAAAGTTAAGTTTATCCTTATCACTCATCTTGCTTAGGTTCCTGTGGCCAGAATAGTTTTATTCAATCAACTTCTCTGTCCCACTCATTTTAAAATACAATAGCTGTCATTAGTTATGTGCTTTGTAGCTATTAAACATATCCTAATATGCTAGTGTATATATGTTTTAATATATATTTAATTCACGTTCATGAGAAATTTAACTGGTGGCCTCTATGTTAATTCATAGCTTCACCTCATTAAAAAAATAACCATCATGTTACTCAGCAGGTTTAAATTAAAAAGTAAATAGTGAATAGGCTGATGATGCCACTATGCAGATTAGTGTGAATAACATTGCTGTTTATTTGATTAAAGACGATGAATAAACAATCAAACGGTTAGAGAAAGTTTGATATTGTGACCAATATGTGCAAAACCAACAAAGAACGTAACAAGAAATTATTAATATTGTACTGCAGAGGCAATGATAGTTTTGACAAGCTAACAGGAAGTAAACGTGTTGTTTGTAGATCATATAAAGGTTACGCTACACTGTGAAAGTAATGTATAGACCTGTTGACACGGCAGCTCTCCATGGATTTCATTTAAGAGCCATATTACATTTACTACAATTTTACGATAGATCATTTTCCTGATTTCCATTGCTCTCTGAAAATATATTTGTGCCAGACTCCAATTAACAGTTTAGCTTTTTTTTTTTTTATTCTTTTTTTAATTAAAAACCTATAAAAGCAGCTACATTGTAGGTTGTTGTTGTTTTTTTTTTGTTTTTTTGTGGTCAATAAAAATGTCAGTAATGTTTATATATTTAGTTTTAAAAAGTCATATCCTTTAATTTTATTATTATTTAATGTTGTACACATTTGACATTTATAAACACTTTTTTCAGGTATAATGTGTTATCTTTTTCCCTATCTTATTCCTACATATGAACAATCCTTTTACTTTATAATATGTTACATTAAAAAAAAAGAAATTCATTTGACATACAATTTTAAGTAACACAAAACATCTAAAGAATCTGTCTATATTTTTTGAGTGATTTATACATGAAAGGGTCAAGGTTCTAGCACAGACCAGCCACAAGATGGCAGCACTGCTACACGTGGGTTGTGAGTAAAGGGTAGTTGCCACATCCGGTTCCCAGTTCGAACTTGAGCTCAGGTTACTGTCGGTGCAGAGTTTCACACGTTCTCCTCATGTCCATGTGGGTTTCCTCTGGGTTCTCTGGTTTTCTTCCACCTCCCAAAAAAGGGGCTGGTAATTGGATCAGCCACTCTAAATTGCCTCTAGGTGTGAATTAGTGTGTACATGTGTGTGTGAGATACGGTGAAGTGACCTGAAGTCCTATCCAGAGTGTATTCCCTTTTTGTGGCTCTGGATCCACTGTGACCCTGACTAGGATGAAGCACTTGCTGAAGATGAATGAATTATTGTAAGTATAAAAAAGGGCCTGCTTTGTGTGGGGTTTATTTCTTTGATCAGTGTCATCAATCAAGGAAAACAAATAGCTGAATGTTTCACATCCAAGTTTCAGAAACGAATGAAAATCATTTTATTTTGCTTGGGATTGAAACGACATGAAAATATACTTCTTATATGCATACATAAGTGTATATTGCCACTACCGCTACCGATTAAATGATTCAGCGTGCTGTTACTTCGCATAGACATTTCGTCTGGTAATGCCGGAACCCATGTCATTCATTTTCTTCTTAAACTTATTCTTCAGACACACCACACTCACTACCGTCACCACCACCATGACGGCAAAGACCACAACTGAGGACACGACCGCCGTCACCACACCGTCCTGGTTCGAACTCTTGAACTGACACCTGTCCCCGTAGTACCACCAGTCGTTACCTACGGCACACCTGCAGAGAGAAATAAGTAACGTTGAGCAACACTGTTTACCAATCATTACATGTTTAGTAAATATAATCAGGTTCCTGAGAACAGTGGCAATGTTATCACAATTTTAGTTGTTAACTAGGAGACTGCCTTTGTGCTGATACATACCTGCAGGCTGCTTTTACACCATTGTCAATAACACACACACCATCATTTTCACATTTTACCGAGGCACATAGATCATGAGTAGGGGTTATTCGGACGGTTGTCGTGGGGACGGTTGTCGAAGGGAGGGGCTGCGTAGGAAGCAAGTTTGATATATCTACAGGACAAAAATGGGAAGCACATTATTACAAAATGATGCTGGCATCTACATTAAGAAAAAAACAGACCTGCCAATCCTCTGAAGGGATAATAATTATACACACACAGTATATTTTTGATATAGCCCTTTAACAAGACACTTGTCTAAGGTATAAACAACGTAAAAACTATGTGCGTGTACACCGATCGGCCATAACATTATGACCACTGACAGATGAAGTGAATAATATTGATTATCTCGTCACAGCAGCTCCTGTCAAGGGTTGAGATATATTAGGCAGCTAGTGACCAGTCGGTTCTCGAAGTTGATGTGTTGGAAACAGGAAAAATGGGCAAGCGTAAGGATTAGAGAGACTTTGACAACGGCCAAATTGTGATGGCTAGACGACTGGGTCAGAGCATCTTTAAAACGGCAGGCCTTGTGGGGTGTTCCCGGTATGCAGTGGTTAGTACCTACCAAAAGTGGTCCATGAAAGGACAACCGTTGAACCAGTGACAGGGTCATGGGCGACCAAGGCTCACTGATGTGCATGGGGGTGTGAAGGCTAGTTCATCTGGTCCGATTCCACAGAAGAGCTATTGTAGCACAAATTGCTGAAAACTTAATGCTGGCTATGATAGAAAGGTGTCAGAACACACAGTGCTTCACAGCTTGCTGCGTATGGGGCTGTGTAGCCACAGACCTGTCAGAGTGCCCATGCCACTGCCAAAAGTGCCTACAATGGACAGGTGAGCATCAGAACTTGACCATGGAGTAATGGAAGAAGGTGGCATGGTCCGATAAATCACATTTTCTTTTACATCCTGTGGAAGGCTGGGTGCGTGTGCATCGTTTACCTGGGGAAGAGATAGCACCCACATGCATTATGGGAAGAACGCAAGCTGGCGGAGGCAGTGTGATGCTCTGGCCAATGTTCTGCTGGGAAACTTTGGGTCCTGGCATTTATGTGGATGCTATTTTGACACATACCACCTACCTAAACATTGTTGCAGACCAGGTACGCCCCTTCATGGCAACTTTATTCCCTAATGGAAGTGACCTCTTTCGGCAGGATAATGTGCCCTGCCACACTGTAAAAATTGTTCAGGAATGGTTCGAGGAACATGACAAGAGTTCAAGGTGTTGTCTTGGCCTCCGAATTCCCCAGATCTCAATCCAATTGAACATCTGTGGGGTGTGCTGGCCATCAAGTCCGATCCATGGAGGCCCCACCTCGCAACTTACAGGACTTAAAGGATCTGCTGTTAACGTCTTTGTGCCAGATACCACAGCACACCTTCAGGGATCTAGTGGAGTCCATGCTTCGATGGGTCAGGGCTGTTTTGGCAGCAAAAGGGGGACCAACACAATATTAGGTAGGTGGTCATAATGTTATGGCTGATCGGTGTATATACAGTGTGTTACAGTAACCACCAGGCGCTTGGGGGAAGCTTGTATATTTTTCTAGTCATTAGAAAAGTTTATATTGGATAAATGTTGGATTTGACACTTTGTTTGAGTAACTGTTTAATTTTATTTGTAACTATATATTTCAAGCTGATATTAACTAAATTGAGACAAGGCTAAAGATTACAGATTATAATTTTTGAGTGATAACTCTTAGTGGTATAATCCAGTGTTTAAATGTGGAATTCCTATGCAAGATGTGAAGGGTTGAGTTCATTGTTCTTCTTCATTTATTTATCCTTTGGTCCAGTGTAACTTGAGGTAAGTAAGGTTGGTTCCAACTAGAATTAATTAAGTTAAGAAAACTAAACCACTGATACTTAGTGAATCTTTTCATGGCCTTTTGTCAGGAAGACAATCCTATCCTACCCCAGGGTATCCTTCCTATACTTTCTTCCAGTCTTCGGGAACCCCTGCCCCTGCAAAGTTTGAAGTATTCCCTATTGCCGAAACACATTATCTAACTGATCAGCAGAGACTTGGATCTCAGGGGACCCAACAAAAAAAGATACATGATTGGGAGGTTTGTGCTTTCTTACAGTGGTCATATCTGAAGTTTGTGGGGCCACATTCATTAAACATGAATGAATATGGTGCTCATGTGGTTGTTGCATGATGGATTTCCACTTACATTTACACTTTTGACTAACAGTTGTATCCAAAGTGACGTACAATTGAGACAAGCATGCGAGGTTAGCGGTGCTCATGAACTTCTCATCTGGCGCTCATAGCCTTAACCACTGAGCCACCACTTCCCAAAAGCATTTAATTCATTAGTTTGACTTATTCATCATCAGTACCCGCTTTATCTTGGTCACCAGGGTTTAAATTTTTGTCAAATTTAACCAACTAAGTTTGACAGAAAATATCACGGACAGGTACAAACTGAGAGCGGATGGGATTGGTGAAACATTCTGCAGGAGCAGGTGGGAATGGGATTGAAAAAAACAGTCCTTCTCACACTTCTCCTAAGGACTCGAGTTAAGAACCCCCTGTTCTATCCCCATGACTTATCCATCCTTATGATGGTATTCTTTTTTAAGTTTACACTACTGGTTTAAGGTAGGTAAGACTGCCTCTTCTCATCTTCAGAGAGTGAGTTGATGCCTCTACATGTGGGTACTTACCAGCTTGATACACCCTTATTTTCGTACCTTCCATGCTGAGGAGGAAGATGGCATCTCCACCCTTGATAAAGTCCCTGCTGAGTGCCCTGGCCTGAGTCAGGTATCCATATGTTCCATATCCTGGTCCTCTGAAGTATTTAGTCCCATCCACATCTGTTACTTCCACTCCCACTTTTCGTGGGTTGTCCCAGATATACACTGTAGATCCATACCAAAAAAAAAAAAACAGGAGAACCACAAAATTGAGAATGCACCTGTGGTTCTAAAGTATTCAGACGTAATGTTTAATGAATGCAGCAATGTGCACAATGAGCTACCTTCAAATTTCTCATTGGGGTCAGTTGTGATACTTCTCTGGTTGGACATGCGTTTGCGGATGTCCGTATTCTGATCCATTAGCATCATAGTAATCTGCATCCATGGGCAGGGCCAAGTGAGATTACTATCAATCATGTCATCACCAGAGGTCAGACGGGCAAAGGCTCCCAAATACTCTGGGTAAGTCTCAGTGCCATTGGGGTACAAGCTCATCTGGAAGGTGTAGCCATACTTTGACTGAAAGCGTGGGCTGTGTATGGCAGTGCCCCTAGCTGTGTTTTCCATAATACTTTTGAAGTTCTTGATCCGCCACACATGGTCTGGGCAGGCAGTTTCAGAAAGATTGACATCATCCAAAGAGAGCCCACCTGTGGAGCTTCCAGCACCCTTTGTACCTTTAAATACCACGCAGAACTTTGTGGAGACATCTAGTTTAACATGGTGTAGCTGCCATAACTGCTCAGGCAGTCCTTTAAAGAAAAACATTATTTATATGTTAGCATGTTTTGATGTTGCAGCACTGGTCAAAGGATCTTGTATGCAAGCCAACTGTTATTCTTAACTTGCTTATCCTAACTCACCAGTTATTGCCTCGATCATGCGTAGTGTTCCGCTTGGGTTGATTTTATTGTATTCTCTCACCCAGATCTCCAGCTTATCATTGGGGTTTCCACTGTGATAGTAGAAGAACTGTAGACACTGATAGTTGCGGTTAGGGTAGAGCAGCCTGCTTTCTAACAGGGCAGTGTCTCCTTCGGTGCCACTGATGGTGCTGAAGTGCATGAAGTAGCCTGTGCCTATTGAATATAAAACCACGAGAAGGGTCACTCAACAATAAACTGACGGGAAGTTAGAGGCATATTTATATGCATCCGGCTCATACAGTATGTCCAACTGTGGACATGCAATAACTTGAGCTCAGAGTCATATTCTAGACCCTGGAGCTTTGAGCTACCAACAGAGCCATCCTTCTGCCCAAGTGTATACAGTACATTTAGATGGTGAAACATCATTGAAAAGGTATCAGTACCAGTACAGAGTCCCATGTTAGAATAGTCTGTGTCGGGTCCACCAGTTGCCTTGGTGACACGTTCCCAGTCTGCCTTGTCACCCTGACCTTGGATCATCCCACAAATATTCTCCAGCTCAAAGTCACAGGTGTCCAGGAAAGTTGTGGCTCTTGCTATAAAAAATATTACACAGATCATCAATAAACAGCAGTAAACGGGATACTTTGCACAGTTATAAAAATGTCCTTAGTTACCCCATGTTCATTATCACACAAGGTAATGAAATGAGATTAGTCTGGCTGAAATGCTACCCCAGTTTCAGTTTTGTCCTATGTGGCCAACATCCCTCAATATAAAAAACTGATTTCATGAGCAAGGCAATGATGTCAAGACTACTGCCCCCTGCAAACTATCCACAAAGTTAACTAGGTGATGAGTTGACATTAGTCTGAGTGAAGTAAAATGCAAAGTCACTGCCCTTACTGCTACAAGTATAACAGAGACCCATAAGTATGTGCTTATTTTATATTACTTTATTTTTTCAGTCATGTCCATCGTGTTTGTTGTTTCCTATGATGACTGATTTTACACCAGCGATCCTACAAAATTCAAGGCTAGCATAATTACCTTCTGCAAGCTTTCACCAAGGATTTCAGATCTCAAAGTTACCATAACCAAAGACAGTCTTACTGCAATTGTAAAGCCTGTTCAGCTTGAGCAGGTCGCTCTCGCTGAACTCCATGAGCTGGCCGATGACGTCGCTGAAGGCGGGAATCTTGGTGACGATGGTGGGCTCGGTGCCGTTCCTGAAGGCGTTCTTGCTGTAGTGCATCATGAAACCGTAGTCATAGGGTACGTTCAGGGAGCTGGATGTGGTGTCATCATATTTATTGAAATTGTGCTCCATGCCTAAGGAACAAATATGTGATAAATGTGATGAATGGAAGATAGGATTACTCCTCATAGTCTCTTATACTCGTCCACTCGTATACTCGCATAGTGTTTTTAGTCGGTTTCATTCTATAATCTACTTCCTGCAAATTAGTACATTTAGAATATGGAATATATTTAAACGCCTCAAGCCAAGGAAGATTTAGAACAAAGCACAATAAAGTATTACAGCATTGATGACACTGCTGTGAACGCCACAGAAGTGAATTCTCAAATCCGATTGGTTCAAAGATTTCGATTAATTTTCTATAACAGCAGTAATAGTAAATTTTTTATTTTTTGGCCAATGACACCACCCCGTCATTGATTATTTTCCTGTAACAGCACTCTATAGAATAGGATTGCTACTGTATGAACTACATAACACACAGGAACACTTAGTTTACTAGGGTAAACATTTTTTGTACCCAACTCTAGCTGTTGTCCTACATATCACCATTGTGTACATTTCACCTAGCCTAGTGACGTACTTCACCCAAACCTTTATCATCCAACCAGCTTAGGACTGACCTTGATACTATAAAAGACTTTTTATCCTCTGGCTTATTGATGTCATATTATGAAAATCCAGTCAACAACTCTGCACATTTTTGATATATTTAATTAAAGATTTAAAGTCACGATTATTTCATGGGTTTATCCAGGTATAAGAGCATGGAGAGACATTTTTTAGTAAGGCATGAATATTATAAATCACTAAATTGAGACTATAAAAATGTCCCCATCCTCACATCCATTCAACATTACAGTCTGGTGAAATCACTGAAAATAGCTAATTGAATTTTTGCCTAAGTGTTCAGTATGAAGTGGTAAAGTGCAGCACACACTCAGGGGAACAAATGATCATTTATGTAGAGTGTAGCACCTTCTTGGATGCGATCCCACATGATGGTGACGTAGTCGTCACGATCGGCACGTGACTGCTCGTGCCAGAACCCCAGGGCATGAAGGAACTCGTGTTCGATGGTGGCGATTCGGTCGCATCCTGCACCGATGGATAAGGTCTGCTTTCCCACATGTCGGTTCCCCACATAGGAGTAACACCTGGGCACGGAAAAAGAGAGGGATTCCTTTACGCAATTGTTTTCATAGATGACTATTTATTACAGTTTTTATTACCGTTTAATCACTATTATTATCCACAGACCGCACAAAATGATACAGAACAGCAATTAAATAAGGAAAATTATTAACTGGTCACTCTCAGACTCTTTATTAAAGGCAGATGCATTTGAAGGGTAAAGCTGTTACGCCTGTAAATAAAATACTGATAGTTTCAGTAAGATAGTCAATTCTAATGTACAGTATCATTTAATAATAAACATTTCTCTTGCATCTATTCGATTAGATTTTCACAACATTTTGTAAAAAAAATGCTCGAAAACTTTTGGTGGGCGTACCTCATGCTTTAAAAGGTAATATTTAAACTGATGTAGCCTATTTTACCTCCTTTTACCTCCTGGACTTGTCAGTAGGTTTAGACTTGAATTCCTCACCTCCATCACTACACACTGTTTGATTCACTTGACTGTAGTTACTGAATAATTCGGAGTAGTTACTGAACAACAATCTGGCTGATTATGGAGACGAATGTGTTTACTTTAGTATCAAACATTTTGTCGACTCTTTAGTCCTTTATTCATTAAGAGGCCTATAATGTTAGGGGAGACTGTGGAGTTTGGAGAATCCTACTCATGTTCATATGGAATGGTGGGAATAGGGATGGGAATTTATTGAAATTTTTTAATGCATGATTTGAATTATATTAAAATAACCCACGTGCATACTAAATGGAGGAGACACTTACGGCAAAAAACACTGATATTCTTTTTTTTTTTTACTTTTAACCTGTAAAGTTAGCAGTGTAATGTATTTTCAGAATTGTGGCAATGGACTCCTTTGTCTTCTTTTATTTGTTTGTTCTCCTGTATTCGTTCTTTCTTTTTTCTTTACCTGTTCTATTTATTTATTCCATCTATCCCTCTATCTCTTCCTTTCTTCCAGTGAAATGGAGTCTATCACTAACTACCGTGTCGAAGGTTGATTGTAGATTACTGACACTTCTTAAATTGGAGGAAAAACTAATCGAATACTTGATTGTTTAAGATTGATGAACATTTGAAAATTCTAAATATTTGTTTTTATGCTTTTTAATTATCATTTGGCTTAGATGATATGGAGCGTCCCTGTGCGTGAGCTGTTACTGTAGAAATGATATATGCATTAATATAAACCTGTGATCTGCACTTCTCTCAGAGCTGCTGTTATAGAAAATTGTGGTATATAAATCTTTAGGATATAGAAAATAACCTCAATGTAATATATATATATATATATATATATATATATATATATATATATATATATATGTGTATTATTTAGAAACCTGCTTTATCACCGCTGTGAGCTACAATAATGCATTACTGTAAAGGCAACACAAATGAAGAAACCCTGATTCATTCGTGCTCTTACTGAACACTGACACGTTAAAGCACAGTTCTGTGTGTTTTAAACCGTGGTGTGTAACTCTGCTCACCCGTTGCCTTTAAACACAGAGATGTAGTTCTCTTCTCCGCTCCAGGGTTTGTAGTCAATGCAGGTCTTCAGGCGATACTGTTCAAACGCCTTCATTATAACGCCTTTGGCATTAATATCTGAAACACACAGCGGTGCTGTAACGCGTGCACTGACGTACCAGGACTGATTATAACATAATATTATTATTATTATTATTATTATTATTATTATTAGTAGTAGTAGTAGTAGTAGTAGTAATAGTAGCAGTTGTAGTAGCATAGTAATATAATGTATACTACTATACTCTAGTAATAGTCATATCATTAAAACTAAAAAAAATAATCATGTATACATTTATTTTTTTTAATAATTACACAATTTTGTCTTTCAAAGTTTAGTAGTAGTTTAGGCTATGCTGTTAGTATATGAAACAATTATAACATGCTTCATCTTCATTTAATTGGCAGACATTTTTTCAAGAAATACAGTACCTTCTTAAGCAAACATGTAAATGTTAAAGATATGCTAAAACATCTTTTCAGTGTCAATACACAGAAACGTCCACAATATCTGCACTATCTAATCTAATCTAATAATATCTAATATGACACGACTTACCCAAATCATCCTCCAAATAGTACGGCACAGTGGTGGGCCATAAGTATTCATCCCCAATTATGGAGTTCCTCCCTTGTTTCTAACATTCACAAACGATAAAGATGTTGAGTACGGTTACCACCATGAAGATTGTTGTTCAATAACAGCGCGTTTTATTGCTCTAATACCACAGCATGTGTCTGTCCCTGGCAGTCCCTGTGAATGAGCTGTTAGTATAGAAACGATAATCTACTGAATGAGTACTTTAATATAAACCTGTCATTTGCAGCTCCTGACTGAGCAGAATAGAGAATTTAACATTATTAAACCAACGTTGACAGTTTACGAGGGTCATAGTCTTGTAGTAGACTTTTATGCTTGTTTTTTTCAGGATATATCAGAGCCAGTGATCTAGGTGTGATGTGAAGTTGCGCTCACCTTGTCATATAAAATATCTCCCTCGAAGAGCTCAAGACCAGCCGCTGCAGATAGACAGTGATAACACTAAAACATGCCACTTTATAAACTGCAACGTCACATAGTGTGCCTTTATAGCTAGTGACTTTATAAACACTGTATTTTTATTTATTTTTTGAAATCTCACTTACCTTGATTGACCTCAAATAGATCCTCTTTTCCACCATCTACATCATACTCTGTCAAATTCAGTCAGAGATACATAACTTAAATATCTATCTATCTATTATATGAAATCCGAATATATATTTAGAAATCCTGAATATATAGTAATAACTCTGAATGTATAAATGTAAATCATGAATATATAAATGTATATATTCATGGATTATTATATTACATATTCATTCATATATATATATTTTTATGTCATAAATCTTATATAATAAATGTGAACTAAACCATCGGAAGAAAAGATGGGGATATCTCTGGAGATGGAAGTCTTGGGTAAGGATGGTGAATAACACTTAATTCAGCATACTGTGGATTTATGTTGAAGAAAAGTTTCATCCTTCATGATGGTATCCCACAGAACGCCCATTATGAAGCCCCAGATTCATATTTTCAAACCGGTTAGACAGATAACCTCAAAAACGCTGGTGAATAGACTCAAAAACCTTCAAACAAATGTGTTATCAAACATGTGGTACTTCATTCACGTTTCTTTTGACACAGCATTTGTCCGTAACACAGTTGACAAAATAATGAATCAAATGTTAATTTTCATTAACATATTTAAAAAGTCATTAGAGCTTAAGCTTGCCAAATAATTCATTTAGCACATTAAGGGGGTATATTATTCAACCAGCTAGTTTATTTATCAAAAAAGAATACTGATTTCCTGACTTTTTGGCTGACATGAAATGTTAACCCTAAATATAGAATGACTCAAATGCAAATCTGAATATGTATTGTCTACATCTCGATATAAATATATCTTTATGATCAGGCATGTCAATAGAAAGATGTTCTTATTGATTTTTATAATGAAAACAGTAGGTGTATATACATCCTGTACACATTTATCAATGCAAATATTGTAGTATTATATAATTATTTTTAGTGCACATCACTTCTCTAAACCAAAGGGAGTACGTTCCTTTACTTTACAAAAGGCTGGCCGTAGTGCCGAAGGGTCCTCACAGTCCGTTAACAGTGTTAATGCTGTGTAGCTTTTCTGCAGAATTCAGTACGACTGAGAGGGAAATTATCAACAGTCTGTTGACTAAAATTGATTTTATTGAGACAAAAACTGATTACACCGAGCATGTTTACTGGTTTGGTCAAATATGGAAAAAATGAAGAGCTATCAATATGCCTGATAAAATGTATGAATATATAATCAGGGTTTATAACTGTATAGTCAGGATATACATTTATATAAATTCCGAATTATAACTATATATTCAGGATTTACAACTATACATTCAGATTTATATATATATATATATATATATATATATATATATATATATATATATATATATATATATATATATATATATATATATATATATATATATATTCTGATTTACATTTATATATTCAGAATTATAACTTTATATTATATATTTGGCTCATTTGTTAGTTTATTTCTGATATCTAGAAAGGGTTATATAAATATATATCTGGAATAAAAAATTGGCCTTACCTGTTACTTTGCTTGTTGGCTAAGTGAGGGCAAAAACATGACTTATTCTTTAAATTCAATGCAAAATAATAATAATAATAATAATAATAATAATAATAATAATAATAATAACCACCAAAAAATAACATCTTAATATGTATATTTTAAATAAAACATCAAATAAAACAAAGTAACACTTCTGAAACAAATAACACCTAATATTAAAACATTTATATTTTAACATAATATTAAAACATAAACAAGAGACAATAATAAAATAAATAAATAAACATATAAACAAAAGAATTTCACAATATAATAACAATGTAATATCAAAGCAAAACTTTTCAGATAGAAATTAAACCCTTGAATATGTACAGTTATATATACAACTATATAAACAAACAAATAAATAAATAAATAGGCACTTATTTACTTTACTAAAATAAGAATTGTAGAATATGTATATTCTGCATATTTATATTAACCTATATTAATTAGGTTTAAATACTTTATATAATATTTATATATACCTATATAAATTAGGTAAGACACCTGAATTTATATATAAACCTATAGACTAGAATGATGTCTTTAATTCAGTCAGAACTCTACAGTGCTGTGTATTATCTAAGGCTGATGTTATTAACGTGACCGAGTCAAATCAGGTTATGAAAGTCAAATTAATTAAAAAAAAAAAAAAAAGAAAATGCATTGCAGTTTTAGTGAGATGAGACCTACCAGAGCCCTGACCCCCAAACTCAGGAGAGTTATGCTAAAAGTCAGAAATGTCCACAGTGCAGCCGAGTGGTTCATGCTTACGGAGCAGTGAGGAGCTCAAACTCACGCCGAACACTACCACTAATGCACTGTACAAAGGTCAATGATATTGTAAAATGATGAGCTCTTTGTAGCTGGTGTGATATGGAGCGGGAGCGGAAGAGGGAGCAGATCAGTGAGCAACACAAACCTGCAAATGGCTGAGAGAACAGTTCGTGCTCTCCATAAAACAGATACGCTGCAATATAATGAAGATTAGGAAGAGATAGATGCTAATAATTACATGTGCATTAACATTAGGGATAACATGCTAATGCAAGATCTTTTGTCCTCAATGTCACTCAGGATCAGCTTTATGAACCCCCTAGATATTCACAGCATTTTGTATTTTAAATTGAAGTCATGTTTAAAAAAAAAAATGCTCGAAAACGTTTGATGGCTACACCCTGTGCTTTAAAAGGTAATATTTAAACTGATGTAGCCTATTTTACCTCCTTTTACCTCCTGGACTTGTCAGCAGGTTTAGACTTGAATTCCTCACCTCCATCACTACACACTGTTCGATTCACTTGACTGTAGTTACTGAATAATTCGGAGTAGTTACTGAACAACAATCTGGCTGATTATGGAGACGAATGTGTTTACTTTAGTATCAAACATTTTGTCGACTCTTTAGTCCTTTATTCATTAAGAGGCCTATAATGTTAGGGGAGACTGTGGAGTTTGGAGAATCCTACTCATGTTCATATGGAATGGTGGGAATAGGGATGGGAATTTATTGAAATTTTTTAATGCATGATTTGAATTATATTAAAATAACCCACGTGCATACTAAATGGAGGAGACACTTACGGCAAAAAACACTGATATTCTTTTTTTTTTTTTACTTTTAACCTGTAAAGTTAGCAGTGTAATGTATTTTCAGAATTGTGACAATGGACTCCTTTGTCTTCTTTTATTTGTCCGTTTGTTCTCCTGTATTCGTTCTTTCTTTTTTCTTTTCCTGTTCTATTTATTTAATAATAATAATAATAATAATAATAATCCAAACCAAAAATAAAAAAGTAACATCTTAATATGTACATTTTAAATAAACATACAAATAAAAAAGTAACACTTCTAAAACAAATTACACCTAATATCAAACATTTAAAGAGACAATAATAAAATAAATAAATAAACATATAAAAACAATGCAATATCAAAGCAAAATGTCTAAGATAGAAATTAAACCCTTGAATATGTACAGTTTTATATACAACTGTATAAATAATCAAACAAACAAATAAATAAATAGGCGCTTATTTCCTTTACTAAAATAGGAATTGTAGGATATGTAGAGCTTTCTATGTACTTGAAATGTACTTGTCACGATATTGAAATATACTCTGAGCAGATTTAAATTTATTTAGCTATTTATTTAATATTTAATATTTAGCTGATAGGTGGCTCAGTGGTTAAGTGTAACGTGTAGACTTAGGACAACGGAGTTGGGGATCCAAGCGCAAGGCTTTATTGCAATCGTGGTCAAAACAGGCAGGGTCGAGCACCAGCAAACAGTATAATCTGAGGCAAAGGCAAAAGAGTAATCCAAAACACGGGCAATGGTCAGGGCAGGCGGCAAACAATCAAAAACAGGGAAAACAGTCCAAGGGTCCAAACACAGAAAACTAGGCAACACGGAAACTAGGAAACACGAAAC
>CM040978.1:4205567-4221966 GCA_022985145.1 Pangasius djambal
GAAGTATCTCCTGCAACTGCTTCTGGTGAAGAAATCTCAGAAGCTCCATGGCTGTGCTTTTTGATGGTAATGGTGGAAGGTTGAGGATCTCTTCTGCCATTTCCATTCCTTCCATTTCAGTAGGAGGAAGAAGTATAGGCTATATTATCTATTGCATTTATAAACCCTAAATATGCACTATAACCAAATCAACAGTGGAAGAGAAGACGACAAACTACTAAGCAGAAAGAATAGTTAACTTCATCAATTGTATTTGTATGCTTAAATTGAATTCAGTAAATACAACAGCACAATTTATTTGAAAACTAAAAAAAAGTATGAAGTAGGTTATTATGAAACATCACCGGAATTTATACAGACAGTTGAGGTATTTTTTTTTAAAAAAATAATAAACAATGGTCTAGCCTAGCTGCGATTGCTGTTTTTATTAAACTTTTACATTTTCTTTAGTATTTTGAAAATCAGCTCCTGCTGATTCACTATACAGTCGATCAGCTCGGATTCAAAGCGTCATACATAAGTGAATTTAACGCGTCACGACGCTCGCGCTGTTTTGAACTCAGAATAAACCGGCTGCAAATAATGATCCATCTTCAAATGGCACTGACGCGGATCGGCAGAATAAGGCTCCGTTTATTTTAATATACATTTACAATCAAAAATACATGATGACAGTTCACATACCTGCATCACGAGATGCGCTTTCTTTGCGTGCCTGTTTAGCTTTTCGCTTAGCAGCTCCCGAGGGATGCATTCGTTTCGGCGCCATCAGGCAGTATGTAGAAGAGTTGGATTTTGTTCATCACTTTACACAGTCTCTTCATGCATTAACTGGTGGTTCCACTTCAGGTGAGTGACACTTATTTTATATCCAGTGGACAAAGAGCCTGGTCTTATGCTGCCCGTCTTGATTGGTGAACGAGTGTATAGGTTTGTTACGGTTATGGAGGCCCGAGGCCCTACGCAATTGCCTGCTCTGCCTATAGCTGGCGCCGGCCTTGTGGCCACCGGCAATAATATCCTAAATATAAGCACTGTGGGGTCAGCACAGCTGGGGCCCGTTTCAGAAAGGTGGTTAAGTGAAAACTCTGAGTATGTTAACCCTGAAATGTGGGAAACTCTGGGTTTTCCGTTTCAGAAAGGGAGCTATCTCAAACCCGAGAAAGCAGGGTAAGCCAGTTTCTGAAAGAGAGGTAACCTATACTCTGAGTCAGTTACCATGGCAACTTACTCTGTGAACCTAACCTGGTCAGGAGCAGGTTTTCTTCGTTAAACTCGGAGTTTCTTTCAGTCTCCTCCCCTTTTTTAAAGTGGAAGCGGTATTTAAATAACTCATTCGTTCTTTTGGTACATTCATTCATTGCACATATTTCCGTCTTGCAGACGGTCTAAAAAGTGAAAATGGCATGTCCTTTTGTAGAGGATCCTGTAGATGAGGAGGCTGCATTAATTCGTAGGGAGTTACATTTAGGTCGGGAGAGGATTTTGAGGCCCCGAGTGGATTTTTTGTCATATCCTCATGCATTTTTATTTGAGCGGTACCGTTTTTCTAGACAGTCAATTGAATATATCCACAATCTCATCCATCCTTACATCAGAAACATCAGCCATCGTGGCCGTGCTCTTACATCCGAGCAGATGTTTTGTGTTGCTTTACGTTTCTTTGCAAACGGTAGTTTTCTGTATAACATCGGGGATGCAGAGCACATTAGTGTATTAGTATATACAGGCCACTGTATGCAGAGCAGTAAGGAAAGTGTGCCTTGCTCTCAAACGCTTTCTGCGAATTTTTGTGGTGTTTCCTGGGCACAAACCCGTGAGAGTCATCAAAGAGGAGTTTCACAGGATTGCAGGTTAATGGTGTAGAAATCATTATAAATGAGGCTACTCTGAAAAATAATGATCAGTTAATAACATGTTGCTGTGACCTCTGGAAGTAACCTAATAATTAGAATTCCCTTCAGGATTTCCAAATGTGGTTGGATGCATTGATGGCACACATATTCCCATCATTGCACCCTCTGAAAATGAAGCTGACTATGTCAACAGGAGGTCTATCCACAGTATTAATGTGCAGGTACACTGACTAACGCACTGTTTCTAATGGTCAAAGACTACATCACAATACTGTAACTCACATGTCTCATTGTTTGCACTGTCAAGATCATATGTGATGCTGCACATATCATCACAAATGTGGAGGCCAAGTGGCCCGGCTCTGTTCATGACTCACGAATGAATCGTGAGTCGACCCTGAGCAACAGGCTGGAATGTGGTAAGTACATGTATGCCCTATACACTTATTTCAATGCATGTATGCACTACACACTTACAGGGGCACTTCTGCAGCACTAAAGCAATGTGAACTTTCTTACAGGAGAGATTGATGGCTTTCTGCTGGGAGATAGGGGTTACCCATGCCAACCAACACTAATAACCCCTTACCCAGAACCTGAACCAGGCCCCCAGCAGCACTTCAATGTGGCACACTGCAGGACGAGAGCCCGAGTGGAGGATAGGCCTGTTGAAAGCACGTTTTCAGTACCTACGTCACCTCAGGGTAACCCCCGAGAGGGCCTGCGACATTATTGTGGCATGTGTTGTTCTCCATAATATTGCCATGATTAGAGGGGAGCAACACCCTGCCCTACAAATACAAGACCCTGAGGAAGACCCCATCCACCCTGCAGATTTCCAGGATGGAAGGGTAGTCAGAGATATTATATGCCGCAGCTTTTTCTCAGATTAATCAACAAGCACCCGCAAAAGAAACAAAATGAATAAATACAAATCACAATAATTTATTTGGTCTTCTTTATTTCCTTCAAATACAAAAGCAATGGTTAGATTATCAAATTGTTTGATGTGTAGACACTATATTAATATTACCTCTGTAGGCCTCTCTGTGGCAGAAGTGGTTTCATCATCCTCATCGTCCTGTGAAGATTAGCATTTGGTTGAGTACAGTTTACAATACTAGTCATAATTAATAGTTTATTTAGTAGGCTACTTACAACTGCCTGGGGTTCTGTTATGACAGGAGGCTCCAAAAGGCAGATATTACCATCAGAATCTGTTGGGACCAACAAAAAAACCCTACCCAAAGTGAAATAAATGCATATGAAAAATAGCCTGTATAAAAAAAAAATAAAATATGTAGGTAGGCCTCTAACATTTTATGAAGGCACTTGTATCCTGGGGAGTGACTGGCTCTGATGAACTCCCTCCTGGAATTCCCTCCACCACTGGCCTTCCAGTGTTCAGGCTCAGGGCCATCTCCTCTGCATTTGTGAGTGGTGGTGGTGCAGGTCCTCCCCCAGTTTTGCGAGCCTCTGCCTTCTTTCTGTTGGCGGAGTAGAAGTCAAATAAGAATGAACATGTAATCGTGTGAAAACAGCATTACACCTATGTCAAAAATGCTGCTGCACTGCAAGACACTGGATGCTATTTAGTTATTTAATATGTCAAATGTTTGTAAAGTCAGCCTACACTAATGATATGCTCAAACCTTACCTGATTGAATTATGTTTTTATATTTCATTTTTAGCTGCTGCCACGTTCTTTTTATGCCTGCAGGATTGCACCTACATGAAAATTAAAATTAGGTTCAATAATGTACTGTTCTTCCAGTTTCACTTCTGATATCATTACAGCAGTGTTGGGTAAGTTACTCTAAAAAAAAAAGTACATTAATGTGATAATTACTCTCCCTAAAAAAGTATTGGATTATTTATTACTAATTGCTTTATAAACCCCATATCAACATCAACCACAATACAAGGATATACATAAAAATGCACTTTTAATTCATAAAAAAAAAATTCTGTATTTAATGTAATTGCATCACAAGTTACTTCCATTAAATTACAGAAACATTAAGAATTTAAAAAATATATATATAGGTAGGTAAAATTTTAATTTTACTTTTTCAAGTGAAAATTAAATTACAGTAATTACATTACTTAAACTTACGCATTGACTTGAGCAGCTATTTTCTCCCAAGCTAACTCTCTCTCTTTCACCGTTGTAGCCGTGTTGCTGTTTTTTTTCCGAAATATGTGCTCATACTCGCCATATGCTTGCAGAAGCACATCCAGTTCGGCTGGGGAGAAATATGGAGACCTCTTTTTTTCAGGTGCTGTTGCCATGGTGACTCATAATATCTGCACTCTATTGATCATGGCTTTTTATAGTCGTGGTGCACGCGCTTAACTCAGAGTCAACCTACTTAGAGTTGACTGAACTAACTCATTTCAGCTGTTCTGTAACCGAAAACTCAGAGTTTCCCATCTCAGAGTAAGTCAACTCAGAGTTCAAGTTTAAACTCAGAGTTGGTTGAACCTCCTTTCTGAAACGGGCCCCTGGAAAGAGATAAAATCCTTACACACAAACAAAACAGTGAGTTCTCATCTATCAACAATGCCTCCCGACTCCAGTCGTGACAGTGCCAAAGAACCGCCGCTGGTGTGCTTTTCTCTCCGTTCGCCATCCTGATTGGTCTTCTGAGACACCACTCAAAAGCAACCAGACCGCTGACAAATCTCCACCTAGAGCAACTTATACTCCAAATTCTCGCTGAACTGTTTAGAGTACTTCTAAACGAAATGAATGTTAAATTGATAAGTTGATGATTTGTTCAGGTCATGGTATGAGAAATAGCACACAGTGCTAGAAACTTTTTTGGAGATTTCAGTCATTCTCTGTTCAAAACCTTTCTTCGCTGACCTTTGTGTGTGTGCTTGTGTTAGATTAGTTTGTGTCTTTGAATAGTTTAACAAAGCCTCGTCTGATTTTAAAGGCAAGTGTCTTGTGTTTCTGTGCTTATTTAATATTAAAATATTTTGCAAAATTTCCCCCTCTGAGCTGATCTGCTAATTTCCTACATATTTTTTGATGGACAATGTGGGTAGCTTAACCTAAATAGCTAGTTTCCCACATATTTTGGTGGATAATGTGGGCAGCATAATATAGCTAGCTATATAGCATATATTATGTAGCTAATTTCCTACAATAGCAAAAGGAGCACCTGTTCCAGTTCTCGATCCAGATGGATCACAGGCCAGCGTGACAGTAGTACTTGTCTGTTAAGTTGACAGTAATCAATTGTTAGGCACCATTTACCACTAGGCTTCAAGAAAGGCCATAAGTGTGAATTGTAAGTGCTGTTCACTCACAGATAATCTGCTTTTCTAACAGAGCTAGGATCTCCTAAATTTGCACACTGAGTTCAAGGTCATAAAAGCTGTGAGCAATGAGGTGGCCCAAAGTCATGCGAAGGGGAATACGTATATCTCCCCCTAAGGTATTTTGAACCAACAGATAGGTGGAAGGATTGTTCACTTCAAGCAGTTGAGTGCCAGAGAGAGAGATAACCCAAGGTTGTGGAACTGGTAGGATGGCTGGAAAAAGCTGAGAATGCTACTTAAAACATGACCCTTCTTTACATTTAGCTGCACAGGAAAGGTTGTCCTGGCTGGTATGACTGTCAAATTCATTCACCACCTGGCATGCTTCTGGAATTGTTTGAATGCATGTTTGTATGGCTTGAGGGCAATACACTGGGCCATACTTGAGCCTGGGACCACAACACTGGTTAATGGTGTCTACCTGGACTCCCAGGTCCAGGACCACTTGCATGTAATGCACCAATTGTCTATTCCGTAGTTGAAGAGAAACAGCACAAACACCAATACTCAAATCACAGTCATGAGCAATTGCAGCTAGTGGGAAGCGTTGAGTTTTATTCACAAAGTTTTCACTGATCATCTTATTCCCTGCTAATAGCTGATTACCTGTCTTCTGTTAGCTGTCACCCCCATCACTGGAGGGCAATATGCACAGACGAATGTGTCTCTGCTACTAAGGAAATGAGTAGGTGGCCATGCAGTGGGAAGGGTTTCAGAAGCCTCCATGGATTCAGTTCAGGGAGTCTCTGATTGCACTGAGTCATCGGCCAGACACATGGGTTCTGGATTGCCCTGATACAGATCTACTTGGTTTAGTCTGGATCACATCACAGGAAAAGAGTCTCTGTGTGATTGCATGGGCTTGGGGTGCAAACCTGGGCCCACAGCTGATTCTTGTGATAGTCAATCAGAGGAGCAAATCTTGACCAATAAGCAAAGGCTCTGTTTTCATGTTAGACATATACAAAGGATGGACAATTTTCATCTTGCTAAAAGTGAACCTTCATCCATTTTCAAGCAAAACTAATTTCTGCACCAGTGTGTTAATTCTCCCTCAAGAATAACAATTGCATAGATTCTGTTGGCCTTATTCCTCATAATGAGCTCGCCTAAAAACTGAAGGAAAATTGCATTGTTTTTCTGGCTAGGTGGTGATAGGGAAAACAGTGGCTACAGGTATTTCTCTAACTGGTTCCTCACTATTCCACCCACTGAAATAAACTTTGGGTGGAGTAGTGAAAAGGGGAGGAGAGTTTTGGTTTTCTTATTTTTGCTTCAATGTGTTTTAGCGCTTGCTTAAGGAGATGAGTGAGGTCCTGTACTGACTCAGTATTTCCTCCCTTTCAAACTGCCTGTCTTTCCTATAGTGCTTCCTTTTTTACTGGTTCTTTCTAAAACTGTTTCCACCCTTCTTAACGTATTTACCTGGTTCTTTCTCATGTGGCCTTCCTCCAGCCAAATTGCTAGAGTCTTTTTGCAGGTCAGGAGGTGCTTTACTGTTGGGGTGTGATTTTGAATTACCTGTCTCCTTATTGAGAGGGCCATTGTCTTGGGGCAATTCTATACCTTCTAGTTTGAGTCCCCTAATCTGGCAGACGTTAGTACCATCCTCTCCTTTATGACCAGATCCCCGCTGAGCTTCCCATGCCTTGGTGGCTAACTGTTTGATCTCAGAAGCCAGCATGGTATGGGGGTCCACCCTCTTCCACTCCCGGATGATCCTGTCCTGCAAAGTATACAACCTGCAAATGATCATAAAAAGCTTTGGGGGACTCATTCTTCCCTTGGCAAATATGCAAGGCTGAGATAAAGGATGAGGCAGGATCACGGAACACAGAGCATTCAGCTCTCAGGGCCTGGCAGAGCAGACTATAATCATTATGGGTTATATCTCTATAAACCCATGCACTATTCTGCTTCTGGTTTTCCTAAGAAGAAGGATTTTACTAGCTGATGTGACAAGGTATGTGGGACAATGCATAATTGAGGTACAATTCATTATTGTTAGGGAACTCCAACTGCAGCATAACCAGTGTAGAAAAGGGACCAGAGGGCCTACAACCTGGGCTTGGTTCCTGTCCCAAAAAAGAGTCACAGCCCTTTCCTCACCTTCTGCGCTACATGAAAGGGAATCACAACATGCAGTCTGATCGAGGCTTCTACCCATACCCTCTGGTAGTCAATAAGTTCTCTCTAAATAAGATTCACCACTTTCTGTAGTGGGTTAGCATGACTTGTTAGCTGTTCCCTCCCTACTGACTGAGTTTTAGTGCTATCTTTTTCCAGCAAGCTATTAAGGCATCTACACTCCCTTCTTAACCTGCCACACTCCAGGACAGATTCTGCAAACTTAGCAGCTAACTCTGCTACCTCTTTATGATTTTTCTCCCACTGCTTTTGAGAATCATCTAGGCTTTGCTCTAGTTTCTTATTTTTCTTAGCCTCATCTCTTAGTATAGCTGTATCTTCCCTGAGCTGCTGGTTTTCCTTTCTAACTGGTTAAGTCCTCATATTCGGTCTCATTTTCCTCCCACATTTGGCTCACTTCATTCTGCAGAAGTTCAATGGACTTTTCCTTGAATATCCTAATGGCATCATCACAAGCATATTCTGCCTTCAAGTTCTCTCTAAAATAAATTGACCACTTTCTGTAGTGGGTTAGCATGACTTGTTAGCTGTTCCCTCCCTACTGACTGAGTTTTAGTGCTATCTTTTATTATAGTTAGTGCTATCTTATATTATAGTGCTAACTTTTATTCTGCCTTCAATACAAGTTCTTCAGTGTCTTAGAGTCAGCCTGAGTTGAGCAAAAAATTAATGGCTATACTGGACATGAACAGTGTAACTGCAGTGTCCTTTGGATTTTGTCCTGAAACCTCAGACACTAACTGGTCTATAAGTTTGCTAAAAGCACTGAAATTCAGACCAGCTAAGCTATCAGCATAACTTGGGTTAGAAGTGTTATTAAGATCAATGACCATCTGCTCAGCTGTAGTAAATTTCTCCATAATGGATTCGCAGTAGTGTTTGCCTGTTATTATTAAGCAAGAAAACTATGGGCCAAACTGGAATACAGTACTGCCCCTCACTGCACAATAAATCGTGACTGGGCAAGAAGGTTTAATCCCTACAGAAGACAGAGGGCATAAACCAGAAGTAACAGTCAAACTTGTATCTAGTGTGCTCAGAATCCAAGCTACACATTGTAGGCAATAAAGGTTCGTCACAATGCTCAGCCATGCCACTAACACTTCCCAAATGGGCAATGGAGTCTGTGGTCTGAGGCATGTTGGTGCACTGTGGGAGAGAGTGACTGACACATATATTTACAGTGTAGTGGGACAGCTAATTGTGGTTTCAGTGATTGTGAATCTCTAATGGAGGGTGTTCATGACTTGTGGTTTCGCTGAGGGAGAATAACTAGTGGGAGTCTTTCTTCCTGCAGCACAAGTCAAAACAAACAACTAAAGGAGCAAATTGATAAGGAACAACAAAAATTTCTTGATGAAAGAGGAACTTTTCCTGTTCAATAAGAGAAATCAAAGGAACAGATTTAGGGTACATAAAGCATAGGTTTCAACTTTAAAATGATTTTCATGGGACTCTGGTCTTCTCTATTATTTATTTATTTTTTTTAAGAGTCTCTTGATGGTTCCCACAGGCAGAAGAAATTGAGGAACACGCTAAATTCTGTCCTCATCAGACTGAGAAGAGATTTCTTCGTCCTAACAGGGGCAAATTAAATTAACATTTACCGCAGGTTAACACTAGGGAAGCAAACCTATTTATCACTTTCCATCTATTCACACAGCAAGCCCGCACAACTGCGTACATCACATATTAACACATCAGACTCATCTTCTCTGTCTCAGATCCATTATCTACAATAATAGAAAAGATACACACCTATGACTTGGTCAGTGCTTACAATTTAGATTAAGCCACCCACATTCTCCACCAAAATAAGTAAGAAATTAGCTGTTTAGGTTAAGCTGCCCGCATTCTCCACCAAAATATGTAGGAGATTAACAGAACAGCTCAGAAGGAGACATTTTGCAAACTTAATATTTTAATAACTGAACAAGTATTTGTCCAGCAATAAGTTGAAATTCGTATATTTATTAATTATGCATGGGGTATTACCTCCATGGCCACCGGCAATAATATCCTAAATATAGTGAAACACTATATTGAGAGCATAATAACAAGATCGGCAGTTTAACGCAGTAAATTAGAAACACAGAGACACAAGATACTTGTCTTTAAAATCAGACGAGACTTTATTAAACTATTCTAAGACACAGAAACTAATCTAACATATAAACACATGCACACACACGCACACAAACAGGTGAAAATGGCTTTGAAAAGAGAGTGAATGAAATCCTGAGTTTCTGGGACTGTATGCTGTTCCTCAGACCATGATCTGAACAAACCATCAACTTATTAATTTAACCTTCGCATCAAACTTTGATGAGTGGTTCACAACAGTGCAAAGGCGGGAGTTGGAGGCTTTGCAGGAACCAGACTGGATGCAGAGTCTTGGAGCGCACGTGATCTCCTTGTGATGTCAAAGCACTAAAACGTCTGAAGCTCTTGGTTGATGAGAACTCCTGGTGACTTGTTGGAAGAGACTCCAACAGGATATTGGTTGAAGAAACTTCCTCAAGATGTGAATGGATGACACTCTCTTGAGATGTTGGTTGAGACTCTAAAAGATGTGTTGGAAGAAACTCAGAGTTTCCTTTGTGTCAGGGCTTTTTAACCTTTTCCAGCTGGGCTGACCCCAAAGTGCTTGCTCCAATCAGCATGATCTTGGGGCAGGGTGTAAACTGCATTCTCCTTCTCTGACACTAATTTGCATACAGGGCTCTGAGTAATATGCTTTTTCTAACTTTGCACAAGGTAAAGTTAGAACTTTGGTCAGTACTCATTCATGTTATATCAACCCTTAGGAAATTCAGTAACGAACACACAAATACCAAATATCACATACCTGCTGTCATTGATACACTCATTAACACTATGATACCTGTTAAATAATCAAAAAGCATCATAATGACCTGGTGGCTATAGGCATGATACATATAAGGAATGACATTCAAAAGGCAACAAGTTTTTCAAACTATGGTGTATCATCTTAAAAGTCATTGTCCCAGCAGGAGATGTAAAGTAGACTTACGCAGTCTGAGGGGCCATTTACATGACAACGTTTTCAGCCAAAAACGGGCAACTTTTTATGCGTTTTGCCTGTTCGTTTACACGACAACGGCGTTTTGGGGACTGAAAACACATATTTTTGAAAACAGGTTTCAAAGTGCAAGTTTTTGAAAGCGGCGGCGTTATAGTCTCCATGTAAACACCCAATACGGGAATCTTTGAAACCGGTGACGTCATGCGCGTGCGTAGGACGTGTTAGGTATGTAGACATGCGAAGTACGTGTCTATTGTAAAGGCAAGCGCATACGTAATACAGCGTTTTTGGCCGTTATCGCGGATATGCGTAAATGTGAATCGTTTTGAAAATGTTGTCATGTATATGTGAAAGTTTTTGAACGCGCAAGAGAAAAACCTTTCCGTTTTTGACTACATCGTTGTCATGTAAACATAGCCTGATAAACCTGGGTTCTGTGGAATATGTGACTGGTGGTGAGAACAGGGAGATAACGGTGTTCCTGGGGGAAAGAACAAATGGTCTGAAGCTACGTTTACATGACAACAATGTAGTCAAAAACGGAAAAAATATGCGTTTTCATTCCCCAAAATGCCGTTTTCGTGTAAATGAACAGGCAAAACAAATAAAAAGTTTCCCGTTTTTGGCTGAAAACGTTGTCGTGTAAACGGCCCCTCAGTCCAGAAGGCCAGGCTGTGTTGATTCTTTGTTGAGGCCTCCCTGGGTGAGTCACCCCCCTTTTGGCCTTAGGTTATCAGATTTGTGGCTTAGGGTCCTTGGGTGTTATTCTGTGGACCACCCATACAGTCTTGGCCAATGGCCTAAATCAAAATAATTAGACTATTTGAAAATATTATATGGCTGCGATGGTTCATCTTTTGGTCAGGGATGCTCTAATGTTTTCTCTCTTGTTCACAGGATAGCTGAAATTAGGCAGGCAGTAATTCACAAAGTGGGGCTTATGGTTTTATGGCTTCCTTGCTGCCTGTTTGCTTACAAATCCTACACAGGTGTTCCCAAAGAACACTTTGTGTATCCTTGCTTTGAACAGGTCCAGTGCATGGCTTGGTCGTAAACCCATCTGTACCAAGAAGGGTTATATGGCCATCTCCAAACAATTTGAAAGTCACCATTGTACAGTGAGAAGGATTGTTTATAAATTCAAGACAGTTGCTACTCTTCTCAGGAGTGGGTGTATTAAATTAAGTCCAAGATCAGACCATTTAATGCTCAGAGAGATATAAAGAAACCCAAAAGCTACATCATGTGACCTACAGGCCTCAGTAAGAACATTAAATATTTAAGTTCATGAGAGCACAATCAGAAAAAGCCTGAACAAATATGGCTTCAGTGGAAGGGTGGACTGACGAGACCAACGGGGAGATGTTTAGGTCATAATGCATTGGTTGAGACAATGATAAAACTCCAAGTTTACTGCAAGTTATTGTTGTTAAAGGTGGTTCTACATGTTACTGAATTATAGGTTGTACTTATTTTTTCCCACCTGGAAAAATGACTATGTATTGAAATCTGCTGTTTTTTGCTGTTAAATACCAATTTTCTTATGTGTACAGGCAGGTCTTACATACCAATTTAGTACTTGTTTTTCACGTTTTGATATATGAGACCCCTGGTCTTTTTCCATTATGACCATTCTGTCTGTTTCAGACATTTTTTTCCTTCAATATGTCACTGCTTTAGGTCTGTAAGTAACAAAGATCAAAACTTTTCATTTTGCTTTATTTTACCCATGCAAACCATCAAAAGGACATCAGCATTTGTTCATTCTCTCTCTGGGTCCAACAGGCAACCACGATGGGCCGTAAAAGAGAGAAGATCTCTCTCTTTTAGGCTGATCGCTATGTGCAGTCTAGCTACAAAGTGGAGGCCTACTTTTCTCTAATCTGAGATCGTAATGAGATAAATTTTCTTCTCTTCCAATGGCGTAAAATCAGCCAATGCTTCTCAGTAGCATTGCATATGTTCTTGTCTTTCTTTTTTCCTTGCAAGTCTACTTTCAGTTTTAAGAGTAAGCAAAACAGCTGCTTTCAAGCAGGCAGATCAATCTGCAAAATACACATGAAGATAAACTAAAACATGGTGCATCGCCATTCATCAGCACTGAACATTGTACGAAGGCAACTCCAAAGGCCACTTCGGCGCTCATTCACATAGATGCTTCAAAGACTCACAATGATCTACTGTAAAAATAACTCCAAGTAAGACTGTATAGCTGGACAGGAAAAGAAGTGTTGACTATTAATTCTTTATTCATTTTACTCTGTTGAGTAATTTGAAGCTGCAAACTGTTCGTTAAATTCAGCATTCTTTTAAACAAAGGGAATCATGTGCACCACTGAAAATATGTCTGTACTGCCTCGCTTCCCCCACCTTTGTTTATGGTGTCAGCTCTTTCTTCCAGAAGACCTAGATCAGTCCACGGTGTGATGGCAATTTTGCAAGGGAGTTGAAAGTTGTTTAATATGTTGTCTGTGCAGCTGTAACTGATGTCTAGCAGTGCATGCCGGCTATATATGCAAGGTTATTCTGATTGAATAAGATTGTATCCAGTAGAGTAATTAAATCACAAAATCTGGAGAGACACAGAGGGGTCATCCTCATCAATCTGATCACCAAGCTCAGTGACCTGGGCATCAGGATCTCCATATGCATTTGGATTCTGGACTTCCTAACCAATAGACCTGAGTCTGCTGCTCTACCCCCTGTTCACCCATTACTGTGTGCCTCTGAATAACTCCAACATCATCATGGTGGTAGGTCACATCGGAACAATGATGAGTTGACCTACAGGGACGAGATCCAAAGTCTAGCAGCATGGTGTTCCACCAACAACAAATTGGGCACTTGAGCCATTCCCTTAACCACATCTGCTCCGGGGGCACTGTATCATGGCTGACCCTGCGCTCTGACCCCAGCTTCTTAGCAAGCAGGATATGTGATGACTCTATTTGGCTATACTCATAATCTGCACAATGACAATAAAGCTGAATCTTAATCTCAATGCCAAGGAGACCAAGGAGCTTATTGTGGACTTCCAGAAATCTAAAAGCAGCAGACACTCTCCAATCTACATCAATGGGACTGAAGTAGATCATGTCTTCAGCTTCAAGTTCCTGGGTCTCAGCATCTCTAAGGATCTGTCCTGGCACCATATTTCAGTTTTGGTTACAAAGATGCAACAGTGTCTTTACTTCCTAAGAAGACTGAAGAAAGTTCATCTGTCTCCCAAGATCTTAACAAGTTTCTCTCACTTCACCATTGAGAGCATCCTGACCAGCACTGTCACAATGTGGTACTGCAGCTTCACAGTGTCTGAACGAAAAGTCCTGCAAAGGGTGATGAAAACCACCCAACACATCATTGGTGCCCGACTCCCAGCCATTGAACATCTTTATCACAGTAGATGTCTGCATAGAGCATCATCAGGGACTCCTCCCATCCCAATCACAAACTGCTCAACCTCCTTCGTTCCAGGAGGAGATACAGGAATATTTGTACCAGAACCAGCAAGTACAGGGCCAGCTTCTTCCCCACAACCATTACCCTGCACTCTACACTACACCATTATACCACTAATGTTTTACTGCCTGTAATCATCCTGCAGTTCTATTCTATACTGTAAGTATATTCCGTGTTATCGCGATACACTGATCAGCCATAACATTAAAACCATCTGCCTAATATTGTGTAGGTCCTCCATGTGCTGCCAAAACAGCTCTGACCAGTTGAGGCATGGACTTCACAAGGCCTCTGAAGGTATGCTGTGGTATCTGGCACCAAGCCAGCAGATCCTGTAGCAACTCATAATGTAATAACAAAGGATAATGCGATTTTTACATTATGAGAAATTTATTACATTATAAACTCACCAAAAACATTGTCATATTGTAATAATTGTAATGCCTTTTTTAAGAATTAAAAAAAACATAGTTATTCCTTTAAGTATATTTTTAAAGACTGGCCAGATACAAATTAAAGTTCCAAATGCCAAATAGCCCTGCTTCACAAGTAAAATGGTTTTCAGTTTATGATGTGAAGTATGACAAGATAGAGGGGAAGTAGCATTCCAAAGAAATGGCCAAAAAAACAACACACTATGAAGATGTTAATCTCCTTATCTCATGGGGAGAGGTTGAATGCTTTTGAATTATTCTATTTAAGGATTCTTTTAGATCCTGACCCAGATTGTAGCTGCCAGTTTGCTGCTATTGCTTACCAACTTGCTATTCTTGGAATTTTGGAATCAGCATCTTTAAGGCAAGAAATTGTGTCTCACTTAATTCAGCACCCATATGCATCAGATGGAACACACGTTTCTCATTTTGTGGATGAATCATGGAGTGACTACATTCAAAGCATGCAGAACATGCATACATATGGTGAACATTTAACACTTCAAAGAGCATCCATAATATTCAACGTACGGTTTCTTGATGTATCAGTACTTGGTGTAGAAGCAACTACTTTAATATCCCCATCACGTCACCCCCGTGATAGTCTACTGTTGCTAATTCTGGGCCACATTGCTGAAGGTCATGGGGACCACTATGTTAGTCTTAATGGGCCAAGGTCTCTATTCATTCGAGCTATTAGGGAGGCAGGGGCATAAAAGTCATACAAGCTTGGTTTCAAAAAACATTTTCCCCTCTGGCTCTGACATCAGCCCCCATTCTGGCCATGATATTGGCTCTTCTCCTAACTCACACACTGGTACTGGCTCTAGTCTGGACTCACACATTGGCCCTGGGCCTCATCCTGGCCCTAGTCTTGTCTCAAACACTGAACCTGGGCCTATATCTGATTCAGACACAGACCGTCGTCTTCATCCTGGCCCTAGTCTTGTCTCAAACACTGACCGTGGCTCTCTTCCTGAATCAAACAGGAACCATGGCCCTCATCCTGTCCTTGAAACTAATCTTAGTCTTGACTCTCTGCCTGTTAGCCCCTATTTGCCTCTGAACATACTTTGTCCATTATTAAGATTTGCCTGTCCATGGACATGTCTATGCTTCAGACTTTTAATAGAGTCGCTGCCCTTTTCAGAGAGCTTACCCAGCCATTTTTGCCAAAAATATATATTATATCAGAGAGGCTTTGCCAGATCTTTTGCAGCTCGAGAAGGACGAGGACTGTTGCATTAGCATGGTGAGGCTATACAAAGGAGCTGGATACACAAGTGGCCTTGCTCAAAAATTGAAGAAGCTTTTTGGTTAGCATATTCAATGGAATGTGGGCATGGATTGTTGTAAGACGTTTTCTTTGGATGGTTTACCATAAAGGACATCTACTGGAAGAAATAATCTGTGCAATATGCAATGTTGCATTTCAACATACAATATTCTTTTTCTTTGAATAGAAGGTTGGACTGTTATTGTGTTTGTCTGAAGATATACAGTAGATGATTATACTGTGCAGAAGTTTTTCCCAGTACATTTCTTATTTTTCTTCAGCACTCCCAGAAATATTTGTAGCTTGTAGGGTGCATTTTTGTACCGTAGAAGTTGTGGATTTATTTGTTTTTGATTGGTGGCTGGTTGAACTGTTCCAGTGTTATTTATTTATTTACTTACTTACTTACTTACTTACTTACTTACTTACTTACTTACTTACTTACTTACTTACTTACTTGTTTGTTTGTTTGTTTGCTTATTTATTTATGTACCTATTTACCATAATTTTTTAAAGTTACTGGTTTTACAAAGAGAATTTTTTTCTATATTGTTATTTTTTTACAACATAATATCCATAACATAACATGCCCACGCCATGACATTACCACCAAAAACAGGAAGGCCAGATTAGAGTTTGCCAAACGACATGTAAAAAAGCCTTCACAGTTCTGGAACAACATCCTATGGACAGATGAGACCAAGATCAACTTGTACCAGAGTGATGGGAAGAGAAGAGTATGCAGAAGGAAAGGAACTGCTCATGATCCTAAGTATACCACCTCATCAGTGAAGCATGGTGGTAGTGGGCATGTATGGCTGCCAATGGAACTGGTTCTCTTGTATTTATT
>CM040978.1:4230615-4287374 GCA_022985145.1 Pangasius djambal
GCCTGGCAAAGTCTAATCTGGCTTTCCTGTTCTTGAATGTTACCAGTGGTTTGCACCTTGTTGTAAACCCTCTGTATTTACATTCATGAAGGCGTCTCTTGATTGTAGATTTTGACAGTGATACGCCTTCCTTCTCCAGAGTATTCTTGACTTCTGTTGATGTTGTGAAGGGGTTTTTCTTCACCAAGGAAAGGATTCTGCGATCATCCACTTTAGTTGTCTTCCGTTGTCTTCCAGGCCTTTCAATGTTGTTGATGCTTTCTTTCTTTTTAAGAATGTACCCAACTGTTTATTTGACCACACCTAAGGTTTTTGCTATCTCTCTTATAGATTTATGTTGTTTTTTCAGCCTAATGATGGCCTCCTTCACTCATATTGAGATCTCCTTGGACTTCAGTAGAACAGCTGCCAAATGCCAACTCAATACCTGATATCAACTCCAGACCTTTTATCTGCTTCATTTGTCTTGAAGTAACGAGGGAATGGACCGCACCTGGTCAATTAATTTCTAGTCAGTCACTTTGTCCAAATACCTTTGAGCCCCTGAAAATGGAGGTACTTTGCTGAAAATGGCTGTAATTCCTAAAAGGTAAATGCCATATTTTTGTGGAACCTCTTAAAATAAAGCTGAAAGTCTACACTTCAATCACATCTTGATTGTTTTATTTCAATTCCATTGTGGTGGTGTATTAAGGCAAAATCACAAAAACTCTGTCATTGTCCAAACACTTCCTGACCTGACTATATATTAGTGTGTGTGTGTGTGTGTGTGTAAAACAGTCATTTGAATTTCCCCAGTTTGACTGAATTGACTGAATATTACACCCTCCTCACTATATTTTATATACTATGCCACCATATTATGAGCGTACATTTCCATAAATAATTTCCTGAACATATGATCGTGTGTGACATCCCAGTGTGCAGGAAAAGAAGCTGCTAGAACTTCACTCGTCCCATGTTAATGTATGGAGATTTATCACAGAGGAGACAAATATTTAATTAGAGGCATCACCCTGAGAAACTGATACTATACAGCGATCCGACGGATTTCTTTTTCCAGTACAGCTACTTGCCTGACTGGTTCTCTTGCTCTGTATGTAGTGTGTGTAGTGTGTATCTCAGCTTGCTATCTCCCATGACCGGCGTGATACACAGATAGGCATCGCATGACACAATGGAGTTTTGTCCTCGGTTAGCATGCCACGGTAGTCACTGACACAGAAGTCTAGCTTAGATTGTGTCAGTATGAATGAGTTGTTCATGCTGATTTCGGCGATAATTTGATCAGTGCATTTAAGCAATCTGATAAGGGTCTAGATGAATTCCATAATCATTACATTTCTTATCTTTATAAATAATGGCCTGACTCAAGAATCCTGATTTATTTACAGTATTAAGAACACATGCTTGACAACCTGCAAAAAAAGGTCAGCATAATTTACTAATTAACTAGCATCTATGGAAGGTTGCACTGTTCACATGAAAAATAGCATGTGTTGTACAGTTTTGCGTTTTTGTCTTAATGAATATGCACTTTTGGGGTGTTTCTACCTAAAAAATACAGCATTAGGCAATGAGATTAATTCAGTATTTAAAATAGTGCAGCCTTAAAGTGGTTTGTGAGCGGCAATTGCATGCACAAAACATGTTTCCACCAGTTGAAGACAAAATCCTAACATCACTAGGGTTTAATAATGACCAATAGAAAGAGGTTTTGCTCAGCAAGGGAGTGAACGTAGAATAGAACAGAAGAGAGTTTCACCAGAATAGAGAATAATAGATTACCATCTTTGGTCATGGCACCACAAACAAACTATTTATACAGTATTTACATAATTCTGTCGTTTTTATCAAGAGCTCTATAATTTCTATCAAGACAAAATGAAGCAGTGGTAGTGAGAAGTCGGGAAATACTCAGGTATGGACAAAACAACTACTTTTATTACTGTAAATATCACAAAGAAGAGATTTTAAAATGAAGAGCAATTAAGCATGTGGGTGGAGCAAACTATGGTGATCAGTGATTGGTCGATCAGGACAGTGTACCGTGGTGTTCACTGATTGGTCATTGAGATCAATGGTGATCAGTGATTGGTTGATCGGAACAGTGGACAATAGTGATCAGTGATTGGTCATTGGGAACAATAGTGATCAGTGACTGGTTGATTGGAACAGTGGACAATAGTGATCAGTGATTGGTCATTGGGAACAATAGTGATCAGTGATTGGTCATTGGGAACAATAGTGATCAGTGATTGGTGGATAGGGTCATTGGGAACAATAGTGGTCAGTGATTGGTTGATGGGGTCATTGGGAACAATAGTGATCAGTGATTGGTCACTGGGAACAATAGTTATCAGTTGTTGGTCGATCAGAACCATGGTGATCAGTAATTTGCCATTGGAAACAATGGTGATCAGTCAGGCTTTACACACTGGTGATGAGTCACGTGAACTTGCTATCTCAGCTCGTATAACCAGCAGGTGTGATGTGAGCTGGAGAGCTGCATTGAGTACAGGACAGTCGCAAATTTCTGCTCAAAGCGTCACTATGAAAGACACCCTGTAGATTTCTCACTAGGCTCTGTTTTATTTATTTATTTATTTTTTTTAAATAAAGTCACGAAACGTGTCTAAACAGTCACCAATTTTAGAGACAAAGTCACTGATGAAGGGCTGGTTAATAATCTGGTGAGTCTACTAGTGTGTTAAAGAAAGAAAACCTGTCCCACCTTTATATAAGGTGTAATAACTCAAGTCTAGCTTATCTGAGTGGAGGGTAAATACATTTATGCACTGCGCGTTTTCAAAAAAAAAAAATTATACAATTCTTATTGTGAAAGTATCACCTAAACTATAACTTAATATTAGGTTACACTTTAAAATAATTGGCCAGTTTCTGCATGGGTTGTTAGTAGGAACTGCCAAATTATAGTTTTAATCCATCTTATTTTACATGGCTATTACATTATATTCTATATAAAAGTTAGACGTAGTTAGAAGTCAAGATACACTACACAAGGCAAAGCTGAAGCTGATACATGTGTGTGTTTATATAGGATTATTCTACTGTAATCCATCTGTAACACTGCAACACCTTCAGTAGTTAAATGATAATAGCTTGGAAGCTGATATGTGTAACTACCCAGTTATCAGAAATACTTATTTAATATAAAAAGAAAGCAGAAGAACGTTAAACTGTGATCCTGGATAAATACACCTTTGAAAACTTTAACCGAAAAAAAAAAAACTCCTCACAGTTCACCAGTAAGGGGCGCTACAGTTCACCAGTAAGGGGCGCTACACTTCTTAGACTCGACACAAGACTTGACATTTTCTTTTGTTGTGTACTCATGCGAATTATACGGTCATGACTCATTTCTTTAGTGGCCTCAGGATAAACTCTTTCAGCAGCAGAGCTTCCTGGTGAACTGGAATTACAGCCGCAGTCACATATGTGCTTATTATGAGCGTAGCAGCCGTGCCAACGTGTGTTAGGTATGTCTCAATTTTGCTTAGTAAACATGTTCACAAATAGACTCCTGTGCCAGAGGTTACTGTACTGGAAGCGCTTGAACATATATTTCCCTATATCATTTTGATTGTTTGATAAGTATATATATTCAGCACAGATTGGGAAAAAAATTTAATATTTAAAAACAACCATGAACAATATGCATATTAATCTTTATAATTAGTGCACGATCTTCAACCGTGTCCAAGATTTATTTCGTAATGAGTTAGAAGGTAACTTGTTTCACGGGCATTCCATGACATTAAAAAAAAAACATCCATAAAAAAGCATGATGTGTCATTCTTTAATAAATTTAAAAAAAAATGTAATAGTATAAGAGGAATAAAACACTTCGGGACCTGATGTTTTAGGAAAATAATCAAGTTTGTGGTGCTAACAGTATCTCTGCTTCATCACAGTTTGATCATGAATAAACTGTTAGAAATTGTGCAGCTCTATATACAAGCACACACACACACACACACACACACACACACACACACGTGTGCACACATGCACACTAAGCCTTAGGGCAGGTGTGCAGCTGAGAGTGAATCTGCTTTGTGGATGAAACATTGACTTTGCACTGTTATGTAATCAAGCACAAGTGTTGCTTTCCCTCTTGTAGATGAATTCCCAACATGTACAACCATCTCTCTCAGAAACTAACATCTTTCCACGCATAAATTAAACATTAAAAACTCAGCTTCACAGTGTTTTTATTATCAATTGCTAAACAAAACACATATTCAATTGGCTCCTTGAAGCAAAGCGGCATAGAGGAGCAGAATGTGTGTGATGGGAATATGACGAGTGGGCGGATGAGTGGAAGCTCATTAGCATGTGCCTTTCATGTTAACTGCAAAAATGCACAAACTAAAATTATACAGCATTCTCGTGTGTGTGTGTGTGTGTGTGTTTGTGTGTGTATGTGTGTTTCTCCCTGTCTTTAGGAGATGACCTATCTCTGCATCCTGGCTGCCGATCTTCCCACTCAGGACCTGTGAGTACCGCATGCACCACATCTGACTATGATGCTGGTCCAAAAAAAAACAAAAAAAACACAATATTTCCCATCATCCTCTCTTCTGCCAGCTCTGGTTACTCTGGCAACCATGAGGGAAGGAAAAAAAAAAAAACCCACACTCGAATGTAGTAAAATTCAAGAAATCAATAAAATTACTTAACAGATGGTGAGAGTACATATGCTAGGAGTAGATAATATGAAGCCACCCAGGTACATAGAAAACAAACAAACACACACACCACTTCCTCTTGTGGCCCTCAGTGTTCAGGAAGGAAGTTGAGTGTGTGCTGCTGCACTGCCTGGTCCCCGCTGTGCCTATATTTGTAAGCGTGAACCCTGCGGAACCCTGCGGAGCCCTCAACACACACCAGTATGAAACCCACTCCCTCTGACAACAGTACACACACTGCACTTTCTTATCCTGAGCCTGTCAGAAGGATACACACACACACACACACACACACACACACACAAAAGCAGCCCCACCATGCTGTCATCTCTGACAGAACATTATATATATATATATATATATATATATACACTGCCCAGCTAAAAATAAAGTCGCTGTTTAGATTTTAATAGGCAAATACATAAAAGTGTATGAATGGATCATTATTAGAGTGATTCTAATGTTTCTAGCATGTTATATGCTTGGCAACAGTTCTTTTAATCTTAAAAGATGAACCATTCTTTCACCATTTTAACCCTGATGAATCTTGGCAGTGTCATCCTGGAATATGGCCAAGATACGTCTTTCTACATGGTTATTAAAGAAGTATGTATATGTATGAGATGAGGGGTGACACGGTGGTGTAGCGGGGTAGCGTTGCCTCCTCGCAGCTCCAGGGTCCTGTTTGGGTGTGAACCGGAGGTCGGATTACTGCCTGTGTGGAGTTTCGCATGTCCTCAGGTGCCTGTAGGTTGATTGGCAACTCTAAGGCCTGGGTTATACTTCCTTTAAACTACAATAGCGCTTTATTACTTATTATTTGAGTTTAAAAACCTATTTTCTCCCCAATTTGGTCATCTGCCAATTCCCGCTCTCTAGCTTATCATACGACAGTTGTGATGATTGATTCCTCGGAGACATGTGAAGCCAGCCAACTGCATCTTTCCGAACTGCTGCTCATGCTCCGTCACTCAGAGGACAGCGCTGTCTGCCCTCTTTTATATACATGAGCTCACAGGCACCCGTGTTGTCGCTGGTGTCGCTTTGATTGACAGGAGAGACAGACTGTGCCCCCCCCACCCAGAGCGCATGGCTAATTTGGCTCTCAGTATTCGAACTCGCGGTCTCCACATGATCAACATTTGACATATATTTGAAACCTGATGGACAGGGATGTTTGAGCCCCGACCTTCCCTCTCATGCAGAGGTATTAAAACTGTCTTTTAAACATTTAAAAGACTGTGTTGGATCTGCCAACTTTTACACATTTTTCACAAGAGTGACGCATTAGAATACTGAATCAACAATTGCGCAGGTTTTTTGAACTCGCCACTATTAATCCTGCAGTCGACTAGAGGGTGTAACTTGTACTTTCCGACCTCCGAACCAAAGAACCCGCCCCCTCAACTCGGAATTCCTATTCTGGAATTCGGGGAAAGTCTCCCCAACCCTGTGCCGCTCACAGCATCAGCAGTAAACACAACAGCGCTCCTTACCTTTAAAGTATTTACTTTAGACCAGTAAACATACAGACATACAGTAACATACTTGTTAAGTCTAACACGGACTATGCAGTTCGCTGTTATGAGGAGGAAAATATACATCACTCTTCTAGATCATTGCTAACAAAGGACAAACATGGAGTTGTGCGTTGATTTTTCCCCCACTTTGTAGCTTGAAAGCTTGAGGTCGAAAACGACGTTATTCCAAGCTCTGACTTCCCGCTTCGAGTTAAGTCAAATGAAGCATAACTGACACTGTCTTGAAGCCCCGCCCCCTTTCCCCATTCTCACACTAGTCACACTATGTTTTCACCAGTGCTTCCGGCCATGTGTCACTTATAACCCACACCTGGACAATTTTCCCAGGTTTCCCAAGACGGGCTCCGGATCCACCTCCACCCAGTGAGCTGTGTATTTAATAAATGACTTCATGACTTCTAATAGACAGTGAAGGATAGTTACCTGCTTGTTATACAAAAAAAAAATCAGCTAATCAAATATAAAAATATCAGATCAGGTGTTAAATTCAGGGAGTACAAAGCTATCAGATATAAATGTCGATTATTCTACTCTCTCTCTCTCTCTCTCTCTCTCTCTCACACACACACACACACACTCACACCCACACACACACACATTGTCTCTCTCTTTCTTTCTCACACACACCCACACATACACACAATGTCTCTCTCTTTCTCTTTCTCACACACACACACAGAGTGTCTCTCTCTCTCTCTCTCTCTCTCGCTCTCTCTCACACATTCTTTGTGTGTGCGTGTGTGTGTGTGTGAACGCAGGAAGAAGCATTTCAAACAGAGCATCATGTTTATGCATGAGTGCAGGCTGAAAGGAGAAGGATGTCTGGTCCACTGGTAAGTGTGTAAGACAGCTATTACTTTTTAGTAGATCATATATCCAATTTCAAACACACACACACACACACACACACACACACACTATAAGAGGCAGCAATCTGATTATGGTGGGGGTGGGTGAATTGTTCACCACCGACGCCTCCCAAATCGGGTGAGTGTGTTTCTCAGAAACTCCACCCTTTCATCGACACCCGAACAAAGCAAAAAAATTTAATCTGACATTTACATTAAAGTAAACATGTGTAATTACAGGAAAAGGGCTTTAGAAAAGTTCACTAATGAGAAATAGTTGGCGATTTTTTTTTAAAATCTTACTTTGTGGGAGGAAACTGCGCTACACAGCCTCGATGTGTGAGCGATTATAGTTCGGCTATAATGTGTTATGCGGCACTCGTAATTATGAAAAGAACCCTTGGATTATATTAAGGCTGTGTGATTAATGAAATGAAAATGATCATCACAGTATTACAATGATAAATATCAGTGTAGTTCAGCAAATTTAGAAAGAATTTATTATTTTAACATCACCACTTGCCCCAATAATGCACGGGTATTCCACTCACGTCATAAGCTTTACTTAAGCTTTATATTAATAAGTATTTATTCACCTGTGTTAATGATCAGAAATATCATATCACAATCCTTGACAGGATATGTATCATGGAATAATTTATCGCAATATCAACAATATTTCAACATATTGCTCACACCGAGTGTAAATTTCTGAATCAGAATAAGAATCCTTCATTAACACTCATTTCAGTATTACTTAAAAAAAAGCTAATTAGTAAGACAATTACCCTATAAACAAACAAACAAACAAATAAATAAATAAGATGTAGCAACTAACTGTAATTAAATTCACCAATAATTGAGAAGCCAAAAAATAAGGTCATGATTAGAATACATTATATTATATTATATTATATTTCCTTGTTCATTCGAGGCTTTACTCTTAACTATAAGGAACTGGGATGACATTTGATGATTGTATTGATTCACATTTGTAGCAGGATGAATCCAAAATGGCTTCCCATTCACTATTTATGCTCACTACATAGTGTATGTACTAACGGCTTTGTAGACATTTGACATTTGAAATTCAGCCACAACAAAAACGTCAACCTGTTGAAAATCACCTACGTATAAACTTTAGGACACATACAGTGTCCAAGTTTTATATTTAATGTTAAAACATTTAATCTTTTATACATACACGATGTTTTGTATATCAAATGACATTAAACGTTCATTTTAGGGAAAATAAAATTCAATAGACTAAAAGTAGAATTTGGGCTCTTAAACATTACTACATCTTTTTTTTCTTCAAATATGCAAATCTTATAAAATGTTCGACAGCTTGGGCAGTAAAACTTTTTTCTAAACTGATGAATTCATTTTTGTAATTATAAAAGTCTGCTTACAATTTGTTGGTGTTAAGATGTTCAGCCATTTTCGACTTTCAACAAGATCAAAAATTAATAATTTTTTTTGTATATTTTAATGAGTATTTTATAGAACATCGTTTCCATCCGAGAAGATATTGTGCAGATTTCTCTCTCAGCTGCAGCAAATCACACAACTGCGACTAATTGCGAATTATTTTCACGTAGTTGTAATAGTATCTTGCAGTGATTTTTTTTTTATCTCACAAAATATTTTCACACAACTGACATTTTTTTTTCTCACAGTTGCGATTTATCACACAATTGTGTGTATGTGTGTTCTAACACTTTGCTCAAAAATTACTTTTACATATGGGCTTCAGAGCAAGTGATTTTATCCTGCAGTCCGTTGTACTCTGAACTTGGAAAGTTGCAGGTTGATTTTCCCGTGTTCTGATCTAAACGCGAAAAATGGAAAAAACATTGATAATTTGATGGCTGTTCTCTGAATTTGCTAAACGTAAAAAGATGTACATGAATTATTTCTGCAAGGTTAGGGATGAGAAACGAGATATAAGATAACTGTCTTGTTCATATTTGCTTATTAAAACTATTTGTCACTATGTTCTCATCTTTGGGCTGAAATTGGGCTGAAATCAGCAGAATTACGTTACAAAGCTGCTAAAACACCTTTTCACAACACAAAAAGCTAGATATCAAGTAAAATCAAGTTTTATCGAGTAAAAAAAATGCCAAAATCTGTTTACCAAAGACTGTGTGCCGCCATATTCTGGTGACATCAGGTGTGCTTAAGTCAGAAATCTCAACAAAGGTAGTTGTTACCCGAGTTCCCAAGTTGGAATTCCGAGTCAGCATTAGACCGGCGGTATTCAATTAAAATTATGAAGGTCCAGCTACATAAAATTCCTTGCTTATAAAGGACCAGATAAGCAACTAACGTGACTGAATGGTCACAACAGTTCCTTTCATTGAGATATTATGTTTTCAGGTTGTCCATTCGTCCATCTGAGAGTCTCGTTTGTGCGATATCTCAAGAACGAGTGGTTAAATGTTTGTAGTGTTTATATGGAGTTATCATCGTAACCAGCTGATGAACTGATTCGATTTTGGAATTGATCCGAACAGGGTCAAGGTCACAGCATGGTCAAATGTGTGAAATAGTTTTTCTTCAATAGCATCCTTCCTGACTGAAGTAGATTTGAATGGTATTTCAGGCGTACAGATTAGTAACACCAAGGACTAGACTTGTGGTGGAGGCTTCCCCATCCACGCCGTTAGCATCGAGCTCTACTTATGTTTTGTTTTGCTTCACTCTACCACTTTTGATTAGCACCACATAATATGATGCAGGAAGAATAAACGCAAAAAGGACAATTGTCCAATCCTCTTTGAGCGTTATGGTTTTGTCATCGCCTTGAGCTAATGTCTGTAGCCCTGTAGCTAGTCTCAGAACCAGTGAGCTGCCTTCAGCTAAATAATTTGCATAAATGCATGTGATTGGCTGCGACACAGGATCTGCTACAGAAGCTGTACATGTTTGGAAAACCGAAGCTGCTGAACTGCAGCCAGTTTGTTTTCATACGTTTATCAGCCACTTTACAGGTACTTGGCTCGGTCCACTGAAATACTTTTCTGGTTTCAAATCCAGACCATGGTCTGTACGTTGATGACCCCTGATATAAACAAACATTTATAGAAAATTTCTTGTGTTAACACACTGAAAAGTTCGAAGTAGAACCTTACAACAGAGTGTTTTGGTATGAGGAAGGACTGAAATAGATAAGAACCATTTGTTTTTGAATAAGTGAAGTGATTTGTGGACAAGTATGGTGGCCCATCCTTGGAATTTGCCCACACACAGTGGGCAGCTTTTTTTGTTGCGGTGCCCTGGGAGCAGTTGGGGGTTCAGTGCCTTGCTCAAGGGTCTCACCTCAGTCATGGTATTGAGGGTGGTAGAGAGCACTGGTTATTCACTCCCCCCCACCTACCTACCTACCTACCTTCCCTGCCAGACCCGAGACTCAAACCCACGACCTTCAGGTTATAAGTCCGACTCGCTAACCATTAGGCCACGACTCGCTAACCATTAGGCCACGACTGCCCCCTAGACAAGTGTTAATCCTTATTCAGGCTGGATTAGTTTTACATGTGGAGCTGGTAAATCTCCAGGATTTTAGTCTTGTCCAAATCCGTCATGTAAGTACTTTTTTTTTTTTTTTACGTCCTTTGTATTTTAGCTTCTATAAAATAGAAATAACCCCTGGTAACATGTTGAATTGACATGGTGGTAAAGATTTTGTTATATCCTCTAGGAAAAGGGGCTTTGCGCTCTTTATAGTACAAAGACACTCCAGGAAGTGCTCACGTTTTCTCAGCAGAACCAAAACGAAACCAGGTATTGCCTGAGTTTAAAGCGCAGAACAATAAACTATCTATGATGTTGTCGAATAGGATTTTCAGGGGTTTCAGGTAAGTTACTGAGTTCCTAGCACAGGTACAGCCTACATACTTGTTATGGTCATGTGATCTACTAATAGTCAAGCACAACTTCTACAACACGGTCAAAACAATGCATGGAAGTGTAAATGTGATGACTACATGTTCATATTGAAGACAGCATTTCTCTGATGTATACAGAGAGCACTGTTCATGTGTGCACCGATCATAATTACACTCTTAAAGAGACAATCTTATGTAGTCCGAATAGTACTCGCAGGAAAGAGATGCAGAATTTTGAGAAGACATTCGTGAAAATTCTTAGACCTTAGGCAAGATGCATATTGAATTCTGTTTTTCACCTAGCACACAAATTTATTCTGAGCTCTTTCCCAGGAGCTTTGTGACGGAAACAGCGCGATTTGAAACCATTTAAGTGAAAGTGTTGTGTGATTTTCTCTTTTCCTCCTGTCGTGCAGTCTGGCAGGTGTGTCGCGCAGCGTTACGCTGGTCGTGGCTTACATCATGACAGTGACGGGTCTGGGCTGGCAGGAGGCTCTGGCAGCGGTCAGGGTGGCACGGCCATGCGCCACGCCCAACCCTGGCTTCCAGAAACAGCTGCAGGAGTTTCAGAGCACACAGGCGGAAGAGGTCACACACACACACGCACACTGCGTTAATGTTACATCTGACACTGACTCACAGGCTTACAGGTGTCCTGATGGTAGAAACTGAAACGTCTGCTTTCAAGCATCAGTTGTTGTCTTTAACTTTTTTTCATAACCAGCACTTTGACCTCTTCAGACTTCAAGGAATCTCCCTGCTCAGACTCTCATTTCTTATATTTCATAACAAATTTTCATTCTGTCCTTTTAAATGTGAATGTTAAATGTTCATTCACTTGACACATAAATTCAGGCGGGGGAAAAAACCTTATTTTTGCCTTATTTTCCAGTCAGGAACAAATTCCAAATGTTTAATGATTTCTTAATGAATGATTTGCTGATTTGAATATCAGATTGGGTTTGATTCTTTTTACAGTCCACTGACATTTTATTCCTTCAACGCACACACACACACACACACCCACACACACACACACACACACACACACACACACACACACACAATTCCTTGTAAGCATTTTTATAAACTGTCGTAATGCCTTCTAAAGCTCCGCTAACGTGTTATAAATAATTCCTTCCTTACGTACAATTCAACCACGGCACTGTTGAATTCTCTATTCTGATTGGTCAGAAGGTGTTGATTTATTTTCTATAACAGTAGCTCTGACAGCAGTGTGGGTTTATATTAAAGTGCTCCTTCTAATTCGGTAACGCTTCTAGACTAACAGCTCAGGCACAGGGATTTCACAGCGAACCCTCCACATAAACAGATTTCATATGTAATTGTTGATATGGTGAAAATTTCTATAAACTGTTTATTTACCATTTTATGGAAGGAGTCTCCAGTGTCAGTGCTTTGTAACAGCTTTGTAAAGCTGTAACTTGGAAGGAGTTTATGGCAAGCTGTGTTTATTTATTTATTTTTTATTAACATCATGAGAGAGAAAAAAGAATTGAGGCTGGGAGAGAAAGCATGACATGATGATAATGTTTATATCTGCTAGAACCTAAGGTTGTTGTTTTGTGGATGTTACACGACATTAATTGTAACTATAAACGGATAAAAAGTACGACATGTTCTTTAATGAATAAAAGCTGTAATCTTTGTCAGATCACTGTGGTATAAGAGGAATAAAACACTTCAGGACGTGCTGTTATTGGAAAATAATCAACGTCTGGGTGGTAACAGTAAATGTGCTTTATATCATTGATTGTTTTCCTGTAACAGCACGACGTAGAGTGTTTTATTACATATTCCGTCCCTTTTATTAAAACCAGAATGCTATATACCAAATATATCAATATTATAATATATTAAATATATATATAAATATATATAATATTCCTATAACTGTGTGAATATTGATACTTAAAACCAGCATATGCATTAGAATGTAAACCGTATACACGTGCACTGCTTACCATAAATAACGCTTCATATCCGGTTTCAGTTTCGGGATTGGCTGAGGAGGGAGTATAAGGATTGTCCCTTCAATGATGAGGAACACATACGCAACCTGCTGGCTCAGGCCTCCAGCAACAGCGCAGGAACCGAGTGCAAATCCATGAACACGTGAAGATAGAGTGGAGCTGAGATTCCCACTCGGAGCATTCCACCTTCTTCACGGTGATCACTGTGCTGCCTAAGAGAGGGTCAACCTGCATCTTCATGCTACTTCGCGACTGCTTCTTTCACATCCTGGGCTACAACTGTTCCTTACACTTATTGCCTCTTTTGTACATAAACGATGCTGATGTTTTTACTGGAATAAATATGATTCATGTTGGAATCCAGCACGATGACTGTTATTGGTTAATCTCTGTTCATCCATACACTTTTTAAAAATCCACAAGCTAATTAAATGAACTCATGCAGGGAGGATCAGCTGAGACTAATATCGACATATAAGGCATCTAGAGGAAAGCGCTATCCGCCCTCTTCCGCATACATTAACTCCCCTGATTGGCTAGTGTCACTGTGATTGACAGGGGAGAGAGAGTAATGCCCCTCCCACCCAGAGAGCATGGCCAAATTTGCTTACTTGAACCTTCGTCGGGATTCACACTCTTAAAAGTTTCGTGTAAAAAAAGAATGTGATCTTTTTTTTTCGCACATATTAACATCATGTCTAATTGTGTTTCTACTATGACATATGTGAAAAATATTACACACCATATTATTTATTTGTTTATTTCTTTAATTATGCTAAGGCATTAAAAATTTAGAGCACTCAAGCAGACTTTAACAGTGAGATAAATTTAATTTATAAGTTTTAGCACAGTATTAAACTGTTTAAATTAAGTACAATAAAAAATGTCCATTCTTGAATTTAACTCGTACAGTTCCTACAGTTTATATTTATTTTATTTCATAGTCTGATTTTAAAAACACTTACTTAGAAAGAAAAAAAAATGAAAAAGTTTCCCATATTTTCACATATTTCTCATCTCCCTCATGGTTACATCATTTATTTCATTATTACACTAAAGGATAAAAAGTAACAAGGTTTAGTAGAGTAAATGTTCACAGTGATATCGATATAATTTTTCAGTTATAGCTCAATGGGGAAATGTTTCAAGTAACATTAAGCTGAAAAGTGCCCATTTTACACTTCTACTACATTTTATTTGATTTTATAGCCATATTTTAAATTACTTACTAGAAAAAATTATTAAAATAAAAAACGTTCCCATCCATTACAGAAAAAAATGTGATTTTGTTATAAACATTTTCACGTATTTCTTGTATCTCAATCCGCATTTTCATACACACTATAGGCTACAAGGTGTCCAATATATTATAATATAATATATTATCCAATATAAAAAGTCAAGCAGGAGGTGTACGAATACTGGTATTGTCCCATTTTACAGAAAAACACATTACATTTCATGTTTCAACAAGTTTTCTCATTTTCATATTTTTTTCCAGATCTACATTCCTCACCTCAGTTTTTTTTTTTTTTTGGTTTGTATCTTCGTTACTCACACTCACTCACTTTCAGTTAGCGCTTTATCCTGGTCAGCCTCGCGGTGGAGCCGGAGCCTGTCCCGGGAACCCTGAGCATGAGGCGGGAATCCGCGCACACACACACACACACACACACACACACACACACACCTAATGGAAATTTATCTTAGCCACTTTACTTACCTACTGGCATGTTTTTGGGAGGTGGGAGGAAACGGGGGAAACCCAGGGGAAACCCACACAGATACAGGGAGAACATAAACACCTCACAGGCACTAACCTGAGCTCAGGATCGAACCCTAGATAGATAGATAGATAGATAGATAGATAGATAGATAGATAGATAGATAGACTATATTGCCAAAAGTTTTGGGACACCCTTCCAAATCATTGAATTCAGCTGTTCCAATCACTTCCATGGCCACAGGTGTATAAAATCAAGCCCCTAGGCATGCAGACTGCTTCTACAACCATTTGTGAGAGAATGGGTCGCTCTCAGGAGCTCACTGAATTCAAGCGTGGTACCGTGATAGGTTGCCACCTGTGCAATAAGTCCATTCGTGAAATTTCCTTGGTCCTACTACATATTCCACGGCCAACTGTTAGTGGTATTATAACAATGTGGAAGCAATTGGGAACAACAAGTCAAGTCAAGTGGAGTTTATTGTCATTTCAGCCATATACAAGTACATAGTGAAACGAGACAACGTTTCTCCAGGACCAAGGTGCTACATAAGACAAACAAAGAACAACACAGAACTACAGGCACTACATAAATTAAACATAAAGTGCACAAGTGCAAACATGTGCACAAGACAGAACAAGACAGTACAATGACTACAACGCCGACCAGTACGCAGTTCTGTTTAAAGTGACCAAGTGACAGTAGTGCAAATATTACAGAGCAACTCAGCCACGAAGTGGTAGGCCACGTAAAATCACAGAGCGGGGTCAGCGCATGCTGAGGCACACAGTGCGCAGAAGTCGCCAACTTTCTGTCGATAGCTACAGACCTCCAAACTTCATGTGACCTTTAGATTAGCTCAAGTACAGTACGCAGAGAGCTTCATGGAATGGGTTTCCATGGCCGAGCAGCTGCATCCAAGCCTTACATCACCAAGTGCAATGCAAAGCGTCGGATGCAGTGGTGTAAAGCACGCCGCCACTGGACTCTAGAGCAGTGGAGACGTGTTCTCTGGAGTGACGAATCGCGCTTCTCTGTCTGGCGATCTGATGGACGAGTCTGGGTTTGGAGGTTGCCAGGAGAACGGTACATTTCGGACTGCATTGTGCCGAGTGTGAAATTTGGTGGAGGAGGAATTATGGTGTGGGGTTGTTTTTCAGGAGTAGGGCTTTCCCCCTTAGTTCCAGTGAAAGGAACTCTTAATGCTTCAGCATACCAAGACATTTAGGACATTTTCATGCTCCCAACCTTGTGGGAACAGTTTGGAGCGGGCCCCTTCCTCTTCCAACATGACTGTGCACCAGTGCACAAAGCAAGGTCCATAAAGACATGGATGACAGAGTCTAGTGTAGATGAACTTGACTGGCCTGCACAGAGTCCTGACCTGAACCCGATAGAACACCTTTGGGATGAATTAGAGCGGAGACTGAGAGCCAGGCCTTCTCGTCCAACATCAGTGCCTGACCTCACAAATGTGCTTCTAGTAGAATGGTCAAAAATTCCCATAAACACACTCCTAACACACAGCCTTCTCAGAAGAGTTGAAGCTGTTATAGCTGCAAAGGGTGGGCCAATTCCATATTAAACCCTACCGATTAAGAATGGGATGTCATTAATGTTCACGTGCATGTAAAGGCAGACGTCCCAAAACGTTTGGCAATATAGTGTATATAGACAGACAGACAGACAGACAGACTCACTCTCGCCAGATGGCGCTGTTTTGTGGTCGCTCATCATTTGTTCGGATAAGGGTTTTTTTATAGTGTCAGAAAAATGAAATAAATAAAAATAAACTCTACAAAAATACAAAATAATGTAACTTTATAATAAAAGTGGGATGCGACGTGTTTTATTTCGGGGAAACGGAAAAATGGAAAAAACAAAACACAACCAGACTCGACCGCGTTATAAGTTTGGCTCTGTCCCAAACCGCGGACTGGCCTTCTACACATCAGGTCACACTAGAAGCAGACCCCAGCTGAGCGAGTGCGCTGTGGGCATGTACGGGTCTGGACCTGGCGCACTATTTGGCGCAGTATAGCGCGGTTTAGGACGCAGCCTTGGTTAAAATGTTTTTTTTTTCCTTTATCGGTTTACTGTAATTTACTCCCGAGGAATAAAGCTGTAAACACAACCGAGCGGATATCGGAAAGGATTACACTGATGACGAGCGCAGGGAGATTTTGTTGTTGTTGTTTGCTCCTCTGTCGGGACCGGATTTTGTTCCGCGCGCACCGGTCGGGGTTTTTCCGCCCTGCGCTGGATGGATATTCGGAGAACCCCGACTGTTTAAAAAAGAGGGGCGCCATGTGTAGCAAAACAGCACTTCCTCGTACTAGTGCCTTCCAATCCCGCCCTGTTATTAACAACGAATCAAAGTGTGTGGGTGTGTGTGAAGGTGTATTTAAAGAGCGCGAGCACTTTGTGCCGATTGCGCAAACGAGCGGGCTGTCGGAGCATCACCGCCTGCAGGAGCGAGCAGGTGCGGCGCATGCGCAAAGGTAAGAGCACGAGAGGTTGGAGGGTTGTAGGGGGTGGGGGTTGGTTGGGGGGGGGATTAGTTATGGGGTACACTGCAGGATCACCGGCATGTGGAGGGGTCAGAGGTCGGGGGCGGGTGGGGGGTCAGGAGGGTGTTAGGGGTCAGGGGAGAGCTGGAGTTAGGGGAAGGGTTCATTACACTTACATGCATTAAACTGATCTGGTTAATTAACTAGTTTATTTATTTCTGAAGTAACTGTAAGCTCAAAAGTGTGCATTCTTCTACTCCTTCACTCTCAGAAAACTAAAGGGCTGTAGCACTAACCTGTACCAGTCCTCAAATGCACACCTTTTGTACCTTTAGTACCTTTAGTACCTTTAGTACACAAAGTAGCTTATAACAGCTTCAAGAAAGGTACACTCATAAAGGTAGAAAAGGTATACGCTTAACGGAACCACCTCAGTGACAAGGAACGGTACAGTTTAGTACCCGTTATTTCTGAGAGTATGCAATGTTTACAAGAGCAAGTGCACACAAATGAACATTAAAGAAGTGTTGATTTCTCACTCAAGGAGTCGATTCTTTCCTATAACAGTGCTCGGTTCACTTCATGTCAGCTCAGTTGTGCTGTGTATTCAGCTTTTAGTTTTCATTACTAATACATAAGGTTTGAAACTGAAGTTAAGAAGATGTGTAAAGCATGCACAAGGCTACGAAGTCTAAATTATGAGTCAATTTAACACTCAGAGAGTCGATTCATTACTGCAAACGTGTTCAGTTCAAGCCACAATATGTGTTGTGTGTGTTTTTATTTTACAGTCACTAATATATAAGTTCCGAATTGAGATAAGTTGGATGAAGCATGCACTAAGCTATGAAGTCTATATCATGAATCATTTAAGCAATGTAAGAGTTGATTCAGTGTCGTGTCTGATTCAGTGCAGTTCAGTTCAGTTACTAATATATAAGGTTTGAAATCTAAGTTAATGAGATGTGTAAAGCATTCACAAGGCTATAAAGTCCACAATATGATCCAATTTAGCACTCAATAGAGTTGATTCAGTGCTGTAAAAGTGTTCGGTTCAGTTCAGCTGTGCTGTGTATACGTTCTTAGTTTAGTTATTAGTATATTATGTTTGGAATTTAAGTTTAGAAGATGGCTCAAAAGTCTACATTATTAAAAACCTATTAAGAAATAGTTTCCCCTTAAGTTTCCCTTTAAATCGTTGAATGAACCGTTACAATAAACACTGTAGCAGTCGTTTAAACTTCAGTGTAGAACTGTAGGAGTTGATTCAGTGCTCTAAACGTGTTCGGTTCAAGACAACCCTGTGCTGGCTACGATTTTAGTGGAGATACTAATATATCAGATTTGACATTTAAGGATTTAAGGTCATATAATGTGCAAAGCGTGCACAGGGCTATGAAGTCTACATTATACACTCTCAAAAACTGGGGTGGTACCCTCAGGAGTACACCATTAGTACGTGTAGTGTCTGTCTTTTACCTAGAAACGTGCATGTACTGTGTGTTTTACTCGAAAAGGTACAAAAGAGAACGATATCAGCCCAGCGATGAGGAAAGATACAGTTTAGTAGTGTTGATTCAATTCTGTAAAAGTGTCCATTCAGGACGAAACCTGTGCTGTGTATACATTTTTAGAAAACAAGCGGTGTAAAGCATGCACAAAGTTATAAAGTCTACATTATACACTCTCAAAGGGTACTAAACTGTAGCTTTCCTTGTTGCTGGGGTGGAACCCCTAACCGTAGACCTCTTCTACCTTTAGTGTATCTTTCTATGTACACAAAGATACACACAAAAAGATAACAGTACCGCCCCAGCATCAAGGCACGATACAGCTGAGTACCCTTTTTTTCTGAGAGTGTTTAATGTGTACTTTAAAGCCTAGTGCATGCCTTTTATATATTATTTCACTGATGAACCATATATAAGTAAACTGTAAACTAAAACCATATACACAGCACAAATTAAAATTAAATGAACTCTTACATTGACGTGTGTGTGTGTGTTTGTGTGTGTGTGTGTGTGTGTGTGTAAGAAAAAAAGTACTAAATGGTACTTTTCCTCATTGCTGGGGTGGTACTGTTATCTTTTGTACCTTTAGTATGTATCTTTCACCTGGATTTAAGGTATGTAACTACCCTTTAGAGTAAAACTTTAAAGGTATTCTACATGAACATTTCTAGGTAAAAGATACTAAAAGTACTCTTGACAGTGCCATAACAGTGACAAGGAAAGGTACTGCTTAGTACCCTTTAGGGTGAGAGTGTCCTCAACGTCTGTAATGTTCATTGTGTGCTTACTGTAAGATCGTAAAAGCTCATTTAACACTGTGAGTGTGTTAATAAGCACAACCAAAAAACTGTTACAGTGCAACATAGCTCATGGTACCTGTGTTGTGTGTGTGTGTGTGTGTGTGTGTGTGTGTGTGTGATGGCAGGGATGAACGTAGATGGGGACTGCAGTATGTCAGTCAACTGCGGCAATGGCAAGCTCCGGCAGTGGCTCATCGAGCAAATCGACAGCGGTGAGTACCCAGGCCTGGTGTGGGAAAACGAGGAGAAAACCATCTTCAGGATCCCGTGGAAGCACGCGGGAAAGCAGGACTACAACCGAGACGAGGATGCGGCGCTGTTCAAGGTACACTGCTCTTCATCATCATCATCATCATCATCATTGTACTGGAGCTTAAAGTTCAGCTGAAGATGATGATGATTTTTATTATTATTATTATTACAATTATTAATTAGTACAGCAATATCCTGGTTATTACTTCAAGTGTACTTTGGATACTTAACAGTTCCTGAAGCGTTCCTAAAGAGCGTTTAGGATAGGAAAACACTCAAACTTTTAACGGTTCTCCTAAAGTGATGACTGGTGACCTCTGCGAAATCTGCAATTCAAACTACCCTTATAGGTTCTTTGGTTTTATGTTTAAACATACACCTGGGTTTCTCCCAGGAAGCTAAGAACCCATGAAGAACACTTCGCTAACTTACACTAAATAAAGGTTCCGCAAGGGATCTTTGGTTAGTTAGGTGTTTTTTTTTTTTTTAGCTTCATAAAGTGGTTCTACTTCGAACCATTTCTGACTGGAAACATTTATGGTGGGAAATTATTTCTTCGTTCTCTGTGGCACCAAAAATAATTGTTAAAGATCCAACTGGTCTTTAGGGAACAAACAAAAAAGCTTTGTCTATGTCACCACTCTATTGAGTTCTACAGTCAGAAAGAGTCCAGAGCAGAACCCCTTTTAGAAGCTAAGAACTTGAAGAACTTTGCTAACTCTAAGAAGAAAATGGTTCCTCAAGGGCTGTTCAGTTAGTTAGGGGTTCTTAGCTGTGTAATGGGTTTCTACTTGGAACGATTTCTGACACTCTTCAAAATAAAGGTGCCAGAAAAGGTTCTTTAAAAGTCCTTCTTTTTCTAAAGAATATTTAGATCTGCTATTCTTTACCATGCCACAATAAACAGAGGTCCAGACATTGTTTATGAAAAGAAGAACACTGATAACGTAAATACAATCAAAGAAGAAAATGGTTTCTCAAAGGATCTTTGGTTAGTTAGGGGTTCTTAGTGTTCTGAAGGGGTTCTACTTGGAACCCTCTCTGACACTCTTCAAGATAAAAGCGGCTTTTTTCTTTAAAGGTTTTTTTGGATCAATCCTTCCACATGATGGTAACATTTATGGTGGCAAAAGGTCCATCGAGAAAAAGGTCTTCAGGAAATTGTTAATCTATGGCACCACTCAATTTCCCAGAGGGACAACTGAAGAACTTGTAAGGGTTCTATAGCTTTTTCCAGAAAGGCCTGCAGGGTTCTTCTGGGTGTTTCCATATCAGAGAGGGTTCAAAGCAGGACCCCTTTTAAGAAGCTAAGAACCTTTGAAGGACACCCATAACACTAAGGGTTCCTCAGTGGCATTTCAGGTAGTTAGGGGTTCTTAGCTTTGTTAGGGGTCAAACTTAGATGGTCAAGAACCATCTCTGAACTTAAAACAGTGTCAAAACGTTCTTTAATGAGATACCATAGAATAAATATTTTCAGTTTCCTAAAAATAACCTTTGGGTCCATGTTTCTGTAGTATTATTTTTGTTACTACGATCAAATCTAGTCCTATCAAATGATCATACGAGTCCTAAATCAACGGATCCTGAGTTCTATCATTTTTCTTACCAGAAAGGCAAGCAGGATTCTTCTCTATCAGAGAGGGTTCAAAGCAGAAAACCATTTTAGGAACTAAGTGGTATCCTGAAGAACCTCTGGGTCCATGATTGTTGTTGCTACAGTCAATGGATCCTTCCATATGATGGTAGCATTTATAGTGGGGGAATTATTTTTTAGTTTTCCGTGGCAATAATCATTAAAGATCCATGAAGAATAAAGGTCATTAGGGAACCAAAAATGGTTCACCAATGGCACCAGTCTGTTGGCGAATTCTATGTAGAACCATTACGTGTCCCATAGAGAGAGAACCAAAGTTCTTATTCTCCTAAACACAATGATGCCTGAATTGCGTTGTAGTGAATCCAGTGATGTCTGAAAATCTCTTCGTGCGAGATTTTAAAAACTGATGCTCAGGACAAGACGACCGTGTAGTCAGAGTAGTCAGAGTAGCCAGTAATGACCAGGTGATCATCAGAACACACCAGGAACCGGATTGTGTTTGTTCCCACCAGGCCTGGGCTCTGTTTAAAGGGAAGTACAGGGAGGGTGTGGACAAGCCGGACCCCCCGACGTGGAAGACGAGACTCCGCTGCGCCCTCAACAAGAGCAACGACTTCGATGAACTTGTGGAGAGAAGCCAGCTGGATATATCGGACCCTTATAAAGTCTACAGGATCATACCCGAGGGAGCGAAGAGAGGTAATGTGTGTGGTGTGTATGTGTGTGCGCGCACACTCCCTTATATGAAAGATTTAGATTTGTGACCACCAACTTCCTCATCATCCTTAATCAGGTCAGAAGGAGGTTTTACTCACACAGACTGTTGCTAAGTTTAGTAACACTATCTATGAAGCCCATATTCATAATGAAGTGTGCTGACGTAGGAAAATAATCAATGACCGGTTGGTGTAATAAAGCGGAGTTACTGTTGCCAAACTGAAGTTGATTATTTTCCAATAACAGCACGTTTCCTGCCTCTAATCCCACCGTGATTTGCCAGTGATTACAATGTTTCATTTATGAATAAATGACACGTCATACTTTAAAGATTTATCCATTTAAAGCTGCAATTAATGTTACGCAACATCTGCGGTCCTTCCTGTTGCTGACTGACACTGGTGACTCCTTCCAGAAACATTAAATAAAAGTCTCCTCACAGGAAGCTTAATTGTTAAAAATAATTAACAATTGTTATTGTCTATTATTACTCATTATTATTCATTAGTTATTAGTCTATTATTAGTCATGTCTTTACTATGTACAGCTGTTACTATGGAAACGATGACACATTAGAATGAGCGCATGATTTGAATTACAGCTGGCACTATTGTCAGAGCTGCTCTTATAGAAACTGAATCAACATCCTTCTGACCAAACAGAATCTATAATTCAGCACCGCTTATAATTTGTTGTAAGTTGGTAATGAGTCCGCGTAAGCATTTTTATAAACACGTGTGTCCTTGTCGTTTATGGAAGCACTCAGTGATGACAATTTAAATGTTTATAATGTTCTTGTAATTGTTCGTAAACTGTTAGGACAGTTTCTATATAATTATGCACAGGTCTTTAATAGTTATAAAACTATTATTAATGAATAGTGGCACTTGCATTGCATCATAATTATATTTCAAGGAATTACTTACAGCACATATACAGTTTATAAAAAAAACCCTAAATGCTTACAAGGAATCCTAAGCAGCTACAAAGAATTAGGAGTTTAGATAAGTAACAGAACGCAAACACAATGCAAACAAAATGCAAACATGTGGTTTGATATAGAAGGTTGACCTGAAATGACCATCCACAAAGCAACCGGTGGTTTCCTGCAAGCATAAAAATAAATGCCAAACACAACATGCACGATCTTCTGCAGACATTTAGAAATGGTTTAATCCCAAACCAGAAATCAATGTCGGCATGGAAGCCTTTGAGCTTATTATTTTAATCTTTTCTATGTTAGAGGAGGGTTGATCTGTTTAGCAAAGTTTGTGCACTGGGTCATATTTCTGCTCATGCACCAGTGAAGTAGAAGAAAAAAAACAAAACATGATTGATGCATATGCCATGCTTCAGCAAACTGCATACACTGAGCACAGATCAACATTTTTTTAATGTGTGCACTCCGACTTGCTCTTTCACTCAGTAGGGCAGGAAGCTCAGAGGAAGTCACCACATGTGCTAAACACCCTCAGTGCTTTTTATAGAGGGCTTCGGTTAGCAAGTGCACAGAGCCAAACAGCACGATCGCCCCTCGGGCCCTGCACCACGCACGGGGCTATGAGAACAAGGGCTCAAGAGAACAGAGAGCACGGCGAACTCTCACTTTGTCTTTCATTAAAGGCTTGCGCGGCGTATAAAGGTCATTTGCATTTCAGTGCTGTTATTATTTCAGTTCGTAGAGATGTACAGACTATACGGGGATATTTTTGGTCAAGATATCTACATGGCTTCCTATTTTGGTACACTGATGCTTTAAGGCAAGATACTACACTAGAGGTAGAAATGGTGACATTAATGTTTCAGATTTTCTGGATAAAATGCATCTATGTGTCTTCTCTTACAATATAATAATACAAAAATACCATAAGTCAATATAACATAAATATGTTTATTTCACTATTTGTGTTTGTCCAGTTTTTAACTATTTAACTTTGTCCAGCATTATCTAAAACTCACCGACTTTAAGCTCCGCCCACTTCACAACCGTGTCATGTCGTATGCCCCTGAATAGCGTGTTTCCTCATATATATATGTCAGTACGATATACGTCATTTTTTTTCTCTTTGAAACCTTATAAACCACACTAACTCAAGTGGAAACACATGGAAGCGCACTGTATTATTAAAACCGGTTTCCTCAAAATATTTTTTTCTATACTCCAAAAACCAAAAATTTCAGTTTGTAAATGACCTGCCTTCATGAAATTCTACACTTTCATTCCTACGCCATATTTGCATGAATAAATGTAACATCTTGGAAAACTTCAAATATTAAAAAAAAAAAAAAAAACTTGTAAAGTTATCAGCAATCAACTGAATCGAATACTAACTGTTATACAGTTCATCCACATATTAATGCATGAAAGGGTTAAGGCAAGACAAAGACTTCTTTAAAGTCGGCAAGTTTCAAATAACAGGATGGTTGCGATTGGACAAAAACAATGAAATAAACATAATTCTGTTGAGTTTTGATATTTTTGTTTCTACAGTTTAAGAGAAGACGTGATTAAGACACAAATTATCCACAAGTATCTGAAAAAAAAACAATTGAACAAAACAGTCTGTACAATCATTGTAAAACTGATAGTCGTTATGATGCTGGTGAAGTTCTTATAAGAAGTATTTTATAAGATGAAATGTAAAGTATAATGATTAACTATTCCTCTAAAGAGCTTTTTACTACGGAGATGTGACATGTAGCAGTGTAGGAATTCCCGTATCAATTTTGGATCAATGTAATTGGGTTAAATCTAGATATTTCTCCATTTGGAGCCCTACAACAGAGTGTAGTGTTGCAAATTAGCTTTTAGGAAGCTATGAACTATAAAAAGAACGCATGAAGAACCTTTTTTTTGTATAAAGTTTCCACAAAATTCAAACTTTGGCTCTCAATTGACCAAAAGACTTAACAGGCCTCGTTGAGGATCTTTTATAATTTTCTCACACGCCATGTTTAAAGAGTTTGGTGAATCTCCAACCATCAGACGCTTCCAGTTTAGAAATGACATTGTTATTAATTTGTATTATTTAGGCTCCAAGTCCAGCAGCATTGAAGACAACTCAACACACGTTACGCCTCTCATGCACTCCTTACACTCTGCCTATCCTCCTCTACAGCCTCAGGTAGGCTCTTACTATAAAAAGTATATATCAATACCTCACAGTTATACAGTTCGCTCTGATCTCTCTTTTTTTTTTTTTTTTTTTTTTTTTTTTTTTTTTTTTTTTTTTTTTTTTTTTGGCAAAAATGAGTTATAAATATATAATTAACATGCCTCTGTATATATGTGAGAAATTTGACACTAAACTGTTGCTTATATGACTTATCTCAAAGATAACCTTCTAAATTGTAAGTCTCCGTATATTGTTGAGTGTTCCAGTTTTCCAGTTAATCGGAAGATCCTGAAATTCCTCCTGAAAAAAGGGTTAAAGTGTTCAATTAGAAAAAAACAACAACCCACAATTCTCATTTCCTCATTGAACTTCAAATAATAGAAACTACTTTACAAGCCAGTGTTCATATAAACGCAAGATTCAACCCTAGAATACCTTAAGATCTGAGAATCTTGGTGATCTTCGTCATCCAGGCAACTGTTCAAACACTCGATGTTGTGCTGTTGTAGGAAAATAATCAACAACAGAGTGGGGTGATGAAGTGGAGTTACTGTTTCCAGCCCAAAGTGGATTATTTTCTAACAACAGCACATCCTGAAGTGTTTTTATTTCTCTTACACCACAGCAATTTGCCAACGATTACAATGTTTCATTTATTAATGGAAGTCACGTCATACTTTTTTTTTTTTTTTTAGCCAATTATAGTTACGTTTAATGTAGTGGAACATCCGTAAAACTTGTTACTTCCTGTTTTAAACAGCTATAAATAATCGTTCGCTCACCTGCCTGACTTTTTTTTCTCTTTCTTCAAGTTAATAAGACAAAAAAAACCCACAAAAAAAAAAAAACGCAGCTCACCAAGAAACCACAAAGCTTGAAATTCTCTGTTCTGAAGACAGAAAGCTCTGACACTGGAGACTCCTTCCATACATCCATTTATATGGAGTGTATGCCATACAAGTTCTTTGTACATTGTTACTACAGAAACAATACCATACTAATACAGAAACCAAGCGCATTAATATTAACCTGTGTTTTGGAGCTGCACTGTTGTCAGAGCTGCTGTAATAGGGAATTAATCAACACCTTCTGAGCACAAGTTTTTTTTTTTTTTTTTACTTTTCTCTTTTCCATCCATTGCCGCAGATGCCTAGCTACATGCTGCCGCAGGACAGGAGAGACTGGAGAGACTTCGGTCCTGAGCAGTCACACCATCCGCCGCCGCATGCGGAGTTATCGTACAGTCCGTATCCGTCCCGGCCTCTGCAGTGGCACACACAACCCTGCGACAACGGTACACACTCCAGGCTACACACACACACACACACACACACACCATTTCATTAAATGGAACTGGTAATTGGTGAAAGGTGTTCAGGTAATATCGACAGCTAGTTTGGATTTAGTTTTATTTATTGATTTTTTTTGTCTTTTAGTCAAAAACACATGACGTTTACTTATATTTTGAATCATTTGGCAAGTTAACTATCTGAGCAACACTTATAGTTGTTCTAAATGTAGCTGAGCGTCATGGCCACTTCTCACTTTGCAGAAGGAAAACACACCTTCACACAGCACAATACTGTGAAGTATGTTGAAACAAACAGCTATTTGGAAGCGAGACAAACAAAAAGACCTTGTAAAAATTGATTCATGATGACTGCATGCCAGGAAAAAAAACTGCTCTCGTGTCGTAAATGCTGTGTAATATTCACTAACGTGAACCTGAAGAAGCAGTGGGTGGATTTTTATAAGTGCTGAGCAGACGGTTAGATTTTGTTCGGAAGTAATGACTATGCTCATCTGGTTGCATTTGGATAACAGCAAGCTAGAGCTAGGTTGAAAAGCTTAGGCTTGTTTTGATGAACCAAAAAGTGACATTTGTATAAAACATCTTGACAAGAAATCTCTGCCTTATGTGTTAATAAGGAATAAAACACTGCCATGATGCTGTTTTAGGAAAATAATCAACGGCATGGGTGTGTGATGAAGCGGAGTTACTGTTACCACCACAAAGTTGTTTATTTTCCAACTACAGCACGTACTGAAGGGTTTTATTCCTCTTAAACCACAGCCACTTGCCAACGATTACAATTGTTCATTTAATAAAACAGGATACATTATACTTTTTATCCATTTATAGTTACACTTAATGTTGTGGATTGTCATGAAACAAGTTCCTGTTCTCACTTACGTTACAGCAGCTGTAAACAGTCGTTCCCTCACTAGCCTCCCTTTTTTCTCTCTCTTGAAGTCTATCCTGTGTCAAAACCATAAAGTTGTAGCCTTACCTTTGACTGTTACAAAGCACTGACACTGGAGACTCCTTCCATAAATGTTACATAAATGTCTCCTTACACCGTATCAACAATTACACACGTTTATTTATTTTTTTAAAGCTGTTTATGTGAAACATCCACAGTATGAACGAACTGTTACTGTAGAAACAATAACTTTTTAGAACAAGCGCATTAATGTAAACCTGTCAGAGCTGCTGTTATAGAAAATTAATCAGCACCTTCTAATTCAAGAATCCAACAGCCCAATAGAGTTTCATCATCATACTGTATATTGAGGTGGACTAGATGGCAAATGCTATTTCAGCATTTATTTTACCTTTTTTAATTTGATGTGGTATAAAGTGACCTCATTCCAGACATTATTTTCTGCCTGCTTCATCGCTTAAAACGTGATGAATCAGTGAAAACTCAAAGTTGTTTAGTAGAGGAGTCTGTGAGAAGAAGGTCTGGAAAAATAAAACACACACTGCTTCTGTTTTTTTACTGCATATACGCTTCAGCTGTGGCTTCACGAACATGACGTCAGGTCTCCACAAATAGAAGTGGCACAGAAATACACGCTGTCTAGGTGTTTGTTTCTAAGTGTCCGAGTTCAGAAATGCACGCAAAGCACAGTCGAACTGGTCAGTAGTGCGCTGTGGTATACGGCTGCTGTTGTTCATGAGAACTTTTATACTTCTGATGTTTATAAACTAGGCTCAGGATTAAAGTTTTGCATTTGTATCATGATGGTGATGCGAGTTTCTTTCATAAACACATCTGAGATAATAATGTCGCTTCAGCTGTGACTCTCTCACACAGTGAACAATGTTGTCGTGATAAACCCTGCACAGAGAGCGGATGTAGTGAACAGGAAACCACTTGGGAATTGGCCTAACTGCATATAATAAAAACAAAAATGCTACAAAAATGATTCATTTACAAAGAAAAGTTGATCAGGGAACATCGTTTGTCTGAGAGCCTTAAGATATATTACAGAATGGACTCTTAAAGGAATAGGGTTCTTCCCGGGTTCAGTGTCAATGATGTAGAAGATTTTTCTTGTTCTTCTTAATTACTCGTAGTAATATTACCAATAGCTGGGTTGATGCATCATACTTAGGAAAAAAGCGTTCGAGGGTTGTTTGAATAATTAAGGACTCTTTATTTGGAAAATAGATTCCACTTGGAAACATTTCTGATAGGAAAACAACTCGTAGAGCCGTTAAGGATTCCCAACATTATGGAACCGAAGAACCTTTAAGATTGTGTTTTCAGTCATGTAATAGCTTTTTTTTCAATGATTGCATTGTTTTTGTTTTTTTTTTCCACATTAGTTGTTTTCTTATTTGCTTTAGGGAGAAAATATCTGATAATTGATGTCTGCTATTGAATAAACCTAAGAAAAAAAACAATTTCAGGTTATGTATTAAAAATGTATAATGTAATTTATTTCTAATTTATCATATGCATTATCATCATGATGAATTCCAAAAACATTACTGCAAATTTTTTGTGAGCCCTAAGGAAGGCGTCGTGGATTTTAAGGTTGAATGCCACACATTTGTTCAGTATTAACCGTCAATATGCATCTGATTTTATTTTTTTTTTTGAGATTCAGTACTGATTAGTTTCAAGCAAGCAATCAGAGAGATTTCTTTTCCCCACAAATCCTGATTCCTCTGCACTTTCTGTCTGTTGGAATTGAGACGATTCCTTCTAATAGCATATGACATTTTGCAGGGTACCAGATATCCGGATCCTTCTACACGTACACTCATTCAGAGTCGCATCCCGTGTCAGTGGACCCGAGTATGAGATCTGCAGAGGCAATGGCTATCTCTGGTAAACAATCACCCACACACACCTCATTTATGCAAGCTGTTACAGATTATTTTCCACACAAATCCACTTAACCTGGCTCTCTTCCCAGACTTCCGCCTGCACGTGTCACTGTACTACCGCGAGTCTCTGGTAAAAGAGGTCACCACCAGCAGTCCTGATGGCTGCCGGATCTCGTCCTCTCCCTCCCCGTCCTCTCCGCCCTCCCCTTCATCCCCATGCGTAGAGGACAGGCTCTTCGGCGTGCCCGAACCCGTGCTCTTCCCGTATCCGTACCCTCAGTCACAGCGGCGCGGTGCTGATAAGCTTCCCAACGTGCTGGAGCGTGGCGTGCTGCTCTGGCTCACGCCTGACGGACTCTATGCCAAGCGCCTGTGCCAGGGCAGGGTGTACTGGGAAGGACCGCTTGCGCCGTACTCGGACAAACCCAACAAGCTGGAGAAGGAGCAGACCTGCAAGCTCCTGGACACGCAGCACTTCCTGTCAGGTGAGAATGACCTTACACCTTTCATTTGTGCTGGAAGGAAAATTTCAGATGAGAAACAAACATGCTTCAATAGCAACAGCTGTTACCTTGTAATGCTTCACCATTAGTGATTACGTCAAGGCTATAAATAGAACAATTTTAGGTGGTTATGCTTTGTTTTGTCTATGATGATCTGCTAAAGAAAGTTCATGTTAAAATAAAAAAAAGAGGTTAATCGGTTCTAATGTGGTATTTTTTGAGTGTTCGATTTGATCCTCTGGCAAAAATGACATCGGTACAGCATTTTCTGAAAGTATCATGAGCAATGGTTAGTACTTTTTTTTAAACACAAGATCATAGTTCATCTAAATGTTAGCTAGCTTGCTAGTATCATTCTCAATTCTGATTGGTTGATTCATTTTCGATGAGAGTAGTTCCGGCCTGTCGTTCTAATATGTTATCATTTTTATAGTAAGAACTTACTCAGGGACATTTAACAAAGAAAAGCGGGTTATTCATTAATATAGTGAAGTTTTCTTTAAGGAGATGTTTATGTAACATTTATGGAAGGAGTCTCCCGTGTCAGTGCTTTGTAACAGTCAGAGTTAAAGCTGTAAAAGCTGTAACATTCATTTTGTGGTACCAGAAAGTCTTCAGGATGGAGGTTATTATATTTTGTGGTTTCACGGGAACAAGCCGCATTTTAAAAAAAAAAGAAAAAAAAAAAAAGATTAACTTCAGCTGTTTATCGTTGCCTTAACGTAAGCATAAGTGATTATCTTTTTCCTATAACAGCATGCCAATTGTGTTTTATTCCTTACATAATGTCCTGGCTTGCAAATTCTAGAAATAAATATATTTAAGTATTAGGAATAACGTCCCTGGCTAACAGTTTTAGGTCAGAAGAACATAATTTGAGCATCGGATTGTAGGAACTTCTGTCGACTTTCCTGGATGTAACATTCATAAACGCTCCTACAACATTCCTATAACAATTTTTTTTTAGCATTTTATAGCTTATACATTTTTTTTTAATAGCTGAGAAGTTTTTAGAACATTGCAGGAATTATTAGATATTTCTATAAGGTTACAGTCTGACCTTAGTAGAACTTGTTTAATATTCTCTGGTAACTTTGACACATGTTGAACTTTTAAAATTGGACCTGGTTTTCAAAACTGGGGTTGAATTCTCTTCAAAATGTCAAGTCAAGTGAAAGCTGGTAAAAAAGGATGAAATGATATTGATGGTAATGCTGATGATGAGGATTATTATCTTTTGGGGAGGAAAAAGGGCACAGTGTAATCATGATAAGAAAGAGCATGACCTTTAAAGGGATTTGTAAATCAGCTGACATTGCTATGTCATATTAATCAATTTGTTACAGTAGTGGCTTATTCGTGTCTCATTTTAGATCCTAGAAGTGTTTAACCTTGTTTTGGCTGTAAGATGATTATGTGCTAAGATTGGTGGAAACTGCTGTCATTTAACATCCCCCATTCAGACTGTGGTTCAAGCCGTAGCCACTCTTAGTTCAGTGTCACACATTAGTCACTTCAGAGCCTGAGGACTTTCCAAAACTTTTCAGGCGAATGTTTTTCGAACCTTCTTTAGTCTTATATGACACCTGCAGCACTGACTACACCTGTCACAGTTACTAAATGTCATCTCGTCTCCCTGAACGAGTCATCAGTGCCCTGTGCGACGAGAACAGGGTCATGTGGACCCTGTATTACTCATCAGGTGCTTTTGTATCGGACGAACAGAAGGAAACAGAATGACTTGGAGCAGATATTTACAATTTTTATCAGAGGGGGCTAACCTTAAGTTCTGGGGGGATTCATTATTACACATTTCATGGTTTCTAGTGTTTTAACCACCATGAGATTTTTAAACAACCCAAGCCACCATCACCATCACCATTATACACTACTTTACGAATAGGTTATTACATGAGCTAAGTTGTGAAAGATGATTTGGTTTTGATCAAAGATGATTGCCATATTCAGTCTAAGAATTGCATATGGCAATCATCTTTGATCAAAACCAAATCATCTTTCACAACTTAGCTCATGTAATAACCTATTCGTAAAGTAGTGTATAAATGTTGTCATAGGTCAAACTGAACTAAAAATTCCTGCCAGATTTACAAAACTATTTTTAATCATGTGTTGATAAATGATCTAATAACTCAGCCATAAATTAGCAAGCATATTCACAGCATAGCTAATTTACTTTTAGCCATGCCCACAAAATTCCATGAAAATCAAAGCTGCTGAAAACACCTCCTAAGCATGGTGTGTGCTAAATCTTCCAATAATGCAGCTCAGGCACTGCAGCATGTCAGCTGCCATAGACACACAGTAACTGATCCTCGTTGTATAGGGGGCCATTAGTTTTGTCCTGATCGAATGGCTAGTCTTATTTGTCTTAATTTATGGATTTGTTTTGGATTGCTTTCTTTCAAGTCACCAAATGTTCATTAAAGTTGTGTGTAATTGAAATAAATAAGTGATTTAAACTTGAAAGCGTAATCCAAATATAAAATTGATCATCAATTCTACGATTTGAAGCCGATCGATCGAGGTTCGCATTAGTGTACTTACATTTACACAAACTTAGGAGCAAATGTAGGATATGAACTTTTTCCCCAATTTTGGTAATTTTTATGAATACCACATTTCTCATTTTACGAATTAAGAATCTGCAAATAAAATTTGTTTGTATTGAGTTTGATGAATGAGACCAATTCTATAACGTTTTTGACACCGATTTCATTGAAGTGTAAATAAGTTTTCAGAATTTATGTTTCTATCGTAAGGGCTTAACTTTTAAGTTTTCAGTTTGCCTTGTTTGTTAGTTTTGGCATCAATCTCACCTTCTGCTTCGGTTCTGAGAAAGTAATCTGGCACTACAAATTCTTTAACACACCATCTTAGCATCTCAACTCTGTTCAGAGGAGCTGATTAGCAAGTTTTGTCATGTTTTCTAGCTAGCTATATAACTTGCTCGGTTGCAAGTGCGCAACCTGAGCTCTTTTAGCAGCAATCTTCTGGCCAAACAGTAACCAGAATGACTGCATAATAATGATAATTCAAATAAAAACAGTCCCACTGTCTGAGGACATGATTTGATTTAACCAGCTAGCTTAAGAACTGCAAAGTCAGCTAGCTACCTGTGTGAGGGAATGTTGTAATATGACAGCAAAGGGAAATACAAAAACACACAACATGGATAATCTATAAAGGCTGAGGCTTAAGTAGCTCATCTGTGTAGCAAGTTAAAATATTTTTTTTTAAACAGCAGGATACTTGTACAATTGTTAACATGAGAGAAATCGTAGAGAGCTAGCATGTAGCTAGGTCTATCAGCATTTCTATTTCAATATCACATCAAATAGTTAAGTAAGAAATAAAATACAAGTGTGATGCAGCCTGACACGAAGAATTACTGTTACCACCCAGATGTTAATTATTTTCCAATAACAGCATATCCTGAAGTGTTTTATTTCGCTTTTAGCATTGCAGTTTGTCAATGATTACAATTGTTTCAATTATTAAAAAAAATTACACATTCTACTTTTTTAAGTTTATAGTTACTATCAATGTTGTGAAATGTGATTTAGTTCCTGTTAGCACTTACATTTGTTTTTCCAGGTACAAACAGACGTTCCCTCATCAACATCTCTCTTTTTTTCTCTCTCTCAAAGTTAATAAGACAAAAATAACTTTCTCATGTAATTAAACTAAAAGTTACAGCTTTACCTCTTTACAGCGCTGACACTGGAGACTCCTTCCACAACTGTAAAATAAGCTTACAGAAAAGTAATTGTTTTTTAATTAGTATATCTGTAGAATCCTTTCTAGCTGTTATAGAAAATGAAACACCTTTTCACCAATCAGAATCAAGAATTCAACAGCACTATGGTATAAATATATCTGCTTTATGCCTATTTTTCTTTAACGTCATTGAAAACAAAATCGTATTTCAGAAAATAAAGCAGCACTTGCAGTCCCGTAACTATTCTTCAGCTCACACGATATTCACTCATCACCACAATTTCTGCTTTCGCCACAGAGTTCCAGGGTTACATCCATAACGGACGCCCGATGCCCAGGTACCAGGTGGTACTCTGCTTTGGAGATGAATATCCAGATCCTCAGCGACAGAGCAAGATGATCACAGCTCAGGTACGTTTAACATCCGAAGTCAAACAATGCCGAAAGCTATTTTAAACAATATTTAAAATTATATAGACAAAAGTATTCTCAAGGGATATCAAGAAATTATGATAGACAAAAATTGTAGGATCTTTTACAATTGCTTTTTAATTGAAAATTAGACAAAACTGGGTCACATCTATCTATTCCTATCTATGTTGCGAAAATGCTAAAATAACAGGTTCAGATATTTTTTCAACGGCAGTGTATAGAACGCACTTTCGTAGTGCTTCTTGGTTTAGTGTATACCTTATTTATTTTCTTATTTACAAAATGAATTGTATTCTAGCTAGAACAAAAGCTAGAGTGGCATCCAACATAGTTGGAACACGTTGTTTCAGAAAACATAACAGATATTAGATGTACTTTTTATTTTTGATGAGAAAGGACAGGAGTATAATATAAAGGGACACAAAAGAATGTCCTGACTAAACACAATCCTGAATGCCATTGTAAATGCAATCACCCCAATTATAAAGATTAGAAAGTCTGATTGTATTATAAAACCCCAAATTATCCAGAGGAAAATATTTTGCTTCTATGGAAGCAGAAATTGTTACTGCGTTTGCATGTCCAAGCCCTCAGGGTACAATGTGACATTTCCAGACACTGTGCGTTGAATCCTGATGGTTCTGAGTGCCAGAGAAAACCAGCAGTGCTCATGTACATGCCGATGTATGACTCGAACTAAAAATCCTCTCATAAACAAGTCAAATGGAAATCTGAGCCCACATCTAACACGCGCAGAGCTTTTTTTAAAATGAAATGGCACAGGTTTGTTAGTAAATCCTGAAGCCAATGTCAGAGTTGATGAAATGTGGTGGATTTGACGTAAAACTGTGCTCACTGGTGCGGAGAAGTCCAGATCGTGGGTACAAACATGCGGTCTGGTAACGACCAAACATTTGAAACAGTCCACATGCTGCATCTTTTAGTGTATTTCTGTGTGTTGTTCCGGTATTAGGAATGAGAAAACACAAATTCTGAACCTACATGAACAGCATAGTGTACATTTGGTGGTGATCTTAGGACACACAAATTTGGAGAAACATATGATGTGGATGTGGAAATTCAGCCCCCAAAATCATCCCGCCAAAGCTAATGAGGGTTAAGGTTGAGGCATTTGTTGAGCAGCAAGAGTTAGCAATCTAATTTAGTGAGTGAAATAGTTGTGTATGGTTAATGCATGCTAAAATCCAGATATATATACAGTATGTGTTGGGCAGCCTGGAGAACCTTTCACAGGATCAACTTTGGATGTTTTTCTACTGGTTTTGAAAAACTACAGACTTTCCTGAACTAAAATCTGTTTCTCTTTTGCGTGTATATCAATGAGAAGTAAAGTTCTAGCATTTCTTATTGAAAAAGGGGAGAAAATTGCATCGATCGTGGTTTACGTAAGGAATAAAACACTTCAGGATGTGATGTTATAGGAAAATAATCAACAACATGATGGTGTGACGTGGCCCATTGAGTTACTGTTACCATCATGAAGTTGATCATTGAAGTTACCATCCTGAAGTGTTTTATTCCTCTTTGTTTTATTCCTCTTCTACTACATCAATTTGACAATTACAATATCTACTCTATTAAAGAACGTCAAGAACGTTCTGTGTTTGAACATCTGCGAAACAAGTTCTCACTTGCGTTATAGCAGCTTTACACACGCATTCCTTCACTAGGATCTCACAACAGCGCTGTGGTATAAGGAGAGTTTCATCCAATTTTCCAACTCTAGAGCTGAATAAATATAGTCGAAAAGTAGTACCAGTTACTTTTCCAAAAGCTTTTGGTCTAATGCAACACAGCAATATTGGTAGTGCATCTAGTACCAGAAATGTCTCTGTCTCTGAAATACTACAGGTTTCAGGAAGAACAAATCAATGAAGTCGATGAAGTTCAGGTTCTATGTTCTTTTTTCAGAAATGTGATGAGGATGTCTTAGTCTTGGGGGGTTGAGACTGAGCAAGATCGAGTCAAGAAGAATCTTGGGGGGTCAAGACTGAGCAAGGTCAAGTAAAGAAGAGTCTTGGGGGGTTGAGATTGAGCAAGATCGAGTCAAGAATAGTCTTGGGGGGTTGAGACTGAGCAAGATCAAGTCAAGAAGAGTCTTGGGGGGTTGAGACTGAGCAAGATCAAGTCAAGAAGAGTCTTGGGGGGTTGAAACTGAGCAAGATCAAGTCAAGAAGAGTCTTGGGGGGTTGATACTGAGCATGATCAAGTCAAGAAGAGTCTTGAGGGGGTTGAGACTGAGCAAGATCGAGTCCAAATGAAAGCAAGACTGAGTCAAGATCGAGAATGAAAACCATCATATCCTTTACAAGGCCAAGCCTTTACTTCAACTAGTCAGCTTCATTCCTGCATTGCGGGAGTAATTCAGCTGTTTTCTAGAAGAAGGAATTACTTATTGTCTTTGTGAAAAAGAACCTCTCAGTCGAGCCTAAGACCATATTTAGCGAGCCCAATGCCCAAGACAGACCAAAGTCCAAGTACAAATGCTAATAAGTCTAAGACAAGTCCAAGCCATTATAGAAAATGGCTCAAGACAGAATGCGAGTCCTACAGCCCTACTTTACTTTTAGATCAGTTTTGGAAGGAATAACAAAAAAAAATGCAGCTTGTCATTTTACCAAGAAACAGGAAAGCATAAACTCCTCTGTCCTGAAGTCTATTACACAAACACTCCTTTCATAAATGTTAAATAAATGTCTCCTAACAAAAAACCTTCTTTGTTAAACAGCAACACTTTATTCCTTGTTCATGTTACAGCCAGAACTACTATCTGAGCCGTGCAGGTATACAAAAATAATGCACACCTTCTGACCAATCAGATAAGAGTATCTGATTTAACTGCCATTATACAGTGGTTTAAATCAGGCTGTTTTTCTGTGAATAAATAGTGCGTAGGCATATTTAGCAACCAGGGGCTCTGCCATCTATTTTCATGAATTTCTGTTTTCTCCCAGGTGGAGCCAATGTTTGCCAGACAGCTGGTGTACTACGCCGGTCAGACCAACGGGCATTACCTGCGGGGTTACGAGCTGCCCACTCAGGGAACTCTGCCCGTGGAGGAGTATCCGAGAAGTCTGCAGCACATGCAGGAGTGACGTCACAACCTGAACTGCCTGAAGCAGACTTGTCCAAGGACGCTCATTTTCCTCCAATCTGCGCTGTTTCTCATCTCCAAAAATCCTTCCAGACCCAGCGGGCAGGAGGAGACGGGACGGAGAGGTAACTGCGTGTCAGATCCCCGTCTACCTTCAACAGACTCGTGAACAGTAAACTCAAAGCTGTGCGCCAAAGTGGCATGAAATGAAATACCCATCAAATGCTATATACAGTATTATAAATATGTATTCCAAACTGTTAAATACTGTCCTTGGCAACTTTTTTAAATTCGAAATTTGTACTACTTTTATACTGTGTGCAGAATGTTCATTTAATTTCACTTTTTTCCCTTTGAAAATCAGCTGCCTTTTCTTTGCAATAGAAAAATCAAGCTAAAATGCTTCCTGTTTACAGCTTGATCAGTCGTCTATTTATATTTGTACTGTATATTGTGTGTGTGTGTGTGTGTGTGTGTGTGTGTGTGTGTGTGTGGTGTGTGTTCTGTAGGCGTCTAATCTTGAATGTAATTTTCCTTGAATGAAGTCTCTGTAGAAGAGCCCAATACTAAGAAATTGAGCTTTGAGACTTACTGTTATTCACAAGCCTGAATCTTTAATCAGAGACATCCATCTTTTTCTGGTGCTCAGCATGTATGTGTGTGTGTGTGTGAGTGTGTGAGTGTGTGTGTGTGCGCATGTGGTAGACTTAGTGCTGATGGGAAACTGTCACATGCAGGTTACTGGCCACAATGTTATGGTGAAATAGTGTAGAAAGGTCGAGAAAGGAGGGGAAAGACACCAGTATCTCTATTTTTCTATTTTTCTCTCTTTAAATAAATCAGGAACGTTTTGTAAAGCTGTTTTTATCCTGTTATTATTACTTTTCTGTAATCATGCGATGAATGAAAATAAAAATTTCTCTGTTTCATAATCTTTCTGAAATTGTTTGCTGTCATGTAAGCTGACAGAAAGTGTGTGTGTGTATGTGTGTGTGGGCCTACATTTGTATATCTCTATATCTACATGACTATTCATGCATGTGCGTGAGCTTCTCACCCTCAGTGTATGTGTGTGTGTGTGTGTGTGTGTGTCTGTGTGTGTGTCCCTGCCTGCTTAACATGCAGCTATGCTTGAGTGACGGCAGCCGGGGGGAGAATGCGGTTTGGGGGTAATAGAGAGACAGAGCGGGTGAGATAGAGATAGAGAAGGAGAGAAAGACAGGAAGTTCGATTCACAGGTGCACAGGAAGACCGGCCCACAAGAAAAACAAAAAGACGTAAGACATGAGGAGGGGGGTGGATAAGTGGGGTCTGGGGTACTGCCTTTATGGCCGTTGTGTGTTTTCACACTGTACAGAAGCAGGAGTGATGTAGTGTCTCTGTGCTAGCTGGATTTCTGAAAAGAGTATTCAAAAAAAAAAGTGAAAAATTAAAAAATGTCTTCAATTAGGGCCATACATCATTAAAATAAAGGTAAATGTAATGCAGAGTGTGCCAAATCTTTGTGCCAAAACACTCAAAAATTAAAAAGAATCCATATAGAGTTGAGTGCAAAAGTTTGCGCACCCTTAAAATGACAAACACGTTCATTTTAACCAAACGTGTTAGTGTGTTAGGTTTCACAAATGTTCCTAAGTCTAATACGATGATATATGAATGAGAGGTTGAAATAAATCTAATGAGAGTGTAGTATATTGCTGATATTTTACTGCCTGGATAGCTCTAGAATCACTGGTTCACTTTAAGAAAATAGCTTCCACACTCGTCATTCAGCAGCTTATAGAATAGCACTTGATCCAGCGCATTCTGTTATGTTGTGGTTTTTATATTTTTAATGGTTAAGTGACTCAGTGGTTAGGGCTCTGGGTTACTGATCAGAAAGTCAGGGGTTCAAGCTGTTTGGCCCATGAGCATGGCCTCTGCTCCAGGGATGCTGTATTGTGGCTCTGACTCCAACTTACTGGCATATGTGAAAAAATAGAGCTACACTGCACTGTAATTTTTGTGACTAATAAAGGCTTTCTTTTTTCGTTCTTTAGAACTTAATGAAGCCACGAGACACTAAATCGAGGTCAAGAATTCGGAATGTGTGTGTGGGATGTAGATGAATTTATCACACTTTTACTTCACTCTTTTGAGTTGTCTAATAAACAAAATAATGCCATTATGTTTATTTTAATTTGATGCGATCTACTGTAAAGAAAATGTGACCACGGTTGGAAGGATAAAGTGACCAGGCGCTCATCTCCTACGCTTACAGATCATTTTAATTTAATTAATTTATGCATGAACAATTTGCTTTTCATGTTAAGCAATGTCTCAGAATAAGATTCTGTCTCTTTCTAATTAATAATGTTATATTTACGTATTTACTATTGGCCTCAAATACGTATATTCCATAGTTATTTTTATTATTTTGAGTGCATTTACAGCACAAAACGTTTACATTTACAATACATTTCAGCATGACCAAGACACGCCTCTGTTTTACTCAAACTCCGCCTCTGAGCATAGCTCTTGAATAGAGGTTAAGTCCAAAGTTATGAGTCTGAGGTCTGGATAATTCAGTATTAATTCATCACTAAGCATATGCCTAACTCAGAATACAGCCCTCTTTTCTCGTTAGGTAAAAAATGTTTTATTTTAAGCTAAGGATGTACAAACTTTTGCACTCAAGTCTCAAGTGCATTCAAAGTTTTAACACTCTGTGCACTACATTTGCCATCTTAGTACAGAACCTTAGCCCCTGAGGTGCTACTGCTTTATTCTGTTTATAGTCTAATCAGTGTGATGTCACACTTCTGGTAAGTAACAACACAGTGCAGTTAAAGGACACGGTGGGCTCACGCTTTTAGGGGATTCCTCCTCCCCGTCACTGAAGCGTCTCTCTCTTTGAAGCGTCTGCCTTAAAACGTGCTACTATTTCCTTGATGTTGTCTTTCAAGCCAAACGTCTGCCCTCTATAGGCTTTCTGCTGCCCACGCAGGACGTCCCACCCACCAGCCCCACACAAACACATGGCGTTTCAAAGAAAGCACTTGTTTTCTTTGAGGATGTCTCATTCTGATTATCAGAACTCTGCTTGATGTGAAGCTCCTGAGTCACCAAAAACCATTAAAGGTTTAGAAACTCCCTGAGGATGGCAGAGAGAGCAGTCATGTATAGCTTTAGAGTCAGCTTTTCTGTCCAAATACATGACTTAGAGTCAGCATTATCAAGGAATTGCCTTGCACCTTTGTGTACCATGGGATGCTTTTCGTCACATTTCGTCACATCATCCCATTCCAGCCCAGTCCGGCAGGAATTCGGACTACTCTCGCCCACTCCTCCAGTTATTATACAGTAGTTTGCACTTGTCTGCAATATTTTCTGACAAATTTAGTTAGTTATATTTATCAAAATATGAACAAATTAGTCATTTAAAGCACCATGGCCCTGAAGATGAATGAATGAAAACAGGAAATGCGTCACGCAGTGCTGTGTAAGCGCAATACACACTGTCATCTTAACGAATGTCATCGTTCTTCGTCCCACAGGCTTCATATCAGTATAATCATCTTCATATCAGAGTAATGAGAGTAGAAATCACCCAGTCCCGTGACTTTTTTGTTGGATCACAGTCCTGATGCACACTTCTATGTCAGTTCCACTTTTCAGAAAAGCGCCAAGTGATGAAAATCAGGTCACAAGTTGCCAGACGAGTGAGAAAAACAAACATGGAGGACAAAGTGTTGAAAAAATTAGTCTTTCTAGTGAGGGAATAAGGGCATTTACGACATGTTGATATTCAAATGTTGCAATCTAACTATTTGATAAACTAATTTGCAAATCTATTTAAAAAAAGGTTGCACAAGCAGATCCATTTTGTCTTGATTTTCTGGTACGAAGTACTATTACTGGTAATATGAAATCTAATCTAAAGAGCAAACTAAGCACCTAAGAATTATGCTTTTTTTAATATAATTTTTTTCTTTTCTCAAATCAACACAAAAAAAACAGTTAAGTGTGAAAGCACCCTAACCCACTAAAAAGGTGGAGCCCCAATTTTGTTACCTCTCAAAACTCAACAGTGTAACAGAAATGCATTTATTCATTTCAGTCCTGAAAGTGATTGTCACACCAAATGGGCCAAACATAGCACAAGTCGACTAAGTGCAGAAGCTTGACTCAGTCATAACGCAACAAAAGCAATCTATATGGAAACGATCTCTTCAGGAATTGTTCAGTGATGAATCACACTCGGTGTCCAACAATAAAATAATCCCTTTTTTTTTTAAGTATGAGAGACAATGTAAAAAAATTCACTCATGTAATCAGTCTTACTCTTTAGTTAACGTGAGTTGTCTGTTCTAATACTGGGATTGATGAATCTCTGTATGAAGAAGCCTCTAACCTCTTGTACAGTTACTAGTCCAGTGGTTGAGTCTGAATCAGACCAAAATTGATACTATTGGTTCGTTGGCTGTTTGGTTTAGTTTCACACTGCATGAAAAAAACGTTGGCTGAGGGGACGTGTACAGCTGAAAACGTCCTTGTAAAAACGCTTTCATTCATTGGTTAATACTATGGTGACGCCAAATGGTAAACAAACCTTTACCAAGTGTATAGAAATCACATAAACACAGAGCCAGCTAGTTTACTGACTAGTTTGTGTAAGCAGCCAGTATTTATTTGATGTTTTTTGTCAAAACTTCTAAAACACATGGCATTTCTGCAGTGCTACAGCTCTGTCCTTTGGCTCAGTTTAGCAGATCATATCCACAAGACTCATGTTTGATTCACTTCCTGCAGGGAGTCAATTCAGAGTCACGTCCTTTATTGGAAGCCAACCGAGACCACCTCAGACCGGTTGTTTTGGATTTTCCTCTGAGGGATCCTTGGAAATTTCTATATAAAACCATACAACATGAGAGAATCAAAGAACTCCTAACAGTCCAAAGAATCTTTGAAGAAACCTTTTGTTTCTTTTCTTGTGACGCCCAACAATATCGCTTTTTAGAAATCCTAAGAAAATTCTGACGATCTGTTGGCATATAATCTCTCACCATCCTTATTTTTCTGTTACATTCCAGTAAAGAAACGTTTCGCTGACAGATTTTCTCGTCTGAAACTGTTTCAGCACTGACTCTGATGTTATCTCCAGCATGATGGACTAGCAGAGGAAATGGTTATCAGAAAATAGCTTCCTCCTGGCATCAGGATGGTGGGCTTGTTGAACTACATTTCATGCAATACATTCTGCAATAAACAACCATAACTGGTTTCATAACCACTGCAAAATCAACGAAAACGATCAGCATGTCAAGAACCCACTAGGCTAATGGAGGAAAAAAAAAAAAACTCAGCCATTACTGATACAAATCATTATTTCTCCTTATTCCAGAGCAATGTTGAATTCTGGGTTATGATTGGTCAGAGGTTGTTGATTTATTTTCTCTGACAGCAGTACAGCTGAAAATGGCCAGGTATGGAAATGTTGAGTGTATTGCAAGCTAAACATAGCCCAACAATGGGAACCTGCATTTTCAGTTTTTAACAGTCATTGGAATCTGTGTTCCAATTAAAACACAGTAAAAAATTGGAAGTGTCTGTGTTTATCACAGTCACACATTTGCTATTAGTGCAGTTGACAAGTGATGATATTGCTCGAGTTATGAATGAGATTTTCCTTCCATTTCCACTCTTGAAACAATGAATTTAAACAATCAGCCAAATCATCTGTAGCAAAAACATTGCCAAGAAGTCAATGAGTTATGATTGATGGCTGATGATAAATAATGATCGTGCTCTGATCTGCCTGATGACGACGTTTTTCCATTCTCAAAAATCGCTCTGAGCCAGAGTGGGGTCGGGGGATTTCGAAGATTTGGAGACGCATCTTAGTGGAAACAAACAACTTCATGAACAAGAGCTCACAATTCCCTGAAAACACGACCAAACAAAATTGACTAAACAGCTTCTGCAGCTTTTTTTGTATTTCAGAATATGCTATAATACATTAAGCATTTCTTTCAACATGTTTTAATACAGTGCTGTGTTTTACGTGTTCACCTGGTGCATGTCTCACTCATACAAGGTCACATCATGCATCAGATGGATCGTGGTGTTTTCCTTTTTTCTGTGTTTTTCCAGAATTAGGATTTTGAAGATTAGCTGATAATAGTGTTTGAACAGCAGGAAAAATCCCTCAGTGAAAAATAATGTGATGCAACAAACTTAAAAAACTGAGAGGCTTATCAAAGACAAAATCCTACATTTTAAAATCTAAAAAAAAAAAAAAATTAACACACATCAGTATTTCTGGAATGACTAATGACCATTTGCTTTAATGATGTGTTTTAATGAATGTAATCGTAGCTTCAGTGACATCTATGGCTTTCTTTATCAACATGTTCTTGAATTTATCTTTAAAAAAAATGAGCCCATGGAACAAAAGTGCTGCACGATATGAAAGTTAATGCCCAAATGCTATTTTTTACACTATAAATTTACAACCTTTTGTTTAAAATAAATAAGGAATAAGGCTTTCATATTAAGATAAGATAAGATAAACTTTATTGATCCCACAGTGGGGAAATTCACTTATCACAGCAGCTCACAGACAGTTAAAGTGCAGGTATTAAAGACTAACGATAGGAAGAAAGAAAAGTTAAATATGAGACAATATCAGCAAAAGTAACAAAAAATAATAAAAGAAATAAAATTATATAAAATTATTAAATATTGCACAATTGAACTTCACTGTAATGCGGTGTTGTAAAGTCTGACAGCCGCTGGTATGAATGACCTGCGGTAGCGCTCCTTCCTACACTGGTGGTGTAGCAGTCTGCTGCTGAAAGAGCTACAAAGGGTCTCCACGGTCCCATACAGGGGGTGAGAGGTGTTGTTCATAATAGATGTCAGCTTGGCTAACATCTTCCTCTCACCCACCTCCTCCACAGAGTCCAGTGGGTAGCCCAGGACAGAGCTGGCTCTCCTAACCAGCTTGTTCAGTCTCTTCCTGTCCCGCTCTGTACTGCCTCCCACCCAGCGTAGAGAATTGCGGAGGCCACCACAGTATCGTAAAATGTCCTTAATAATGTCCTGCACACTCCAAAGGACCCTAGTCTCCTCAGCAGGTGGAGGCGACTCTGGCCCTTCTTGTACAGAGAATCAGTGTTATCCAGCCAGTACAGTCTATTGTTAAAGTGGACACCTAGGTACTTGAACCTATCCACCAACTCAATGTCCAAGCCCCGGATGGTCACTGGTATGTGGTGCGGTGTTCTCCTTCTCCGGAAGTCAATCACCATCTCCTTCGTCTTTCTGGTGTTCAAGTGCAAGTGGTTACACTCACACCAGTCAACAAAGTCCTTGATGACGTCCCTGTATTCTTGTTCATTCCCATCAGATACACATCCAACAATGGTTGTATCATCTGAGAACTTGTGGAGGTGGCAGGTGTTAGTGTTATAACTGAAGTGTGAAAAGGAACGGGGAGAGCACCATGCCCTGGGGGGCCCAGGTGTTGCAGACTACCACCTCAGACACACAGTCACGCAACCTTACATACTGTGGTCTGTTAGTGAGATAGTCGATTGTCCATGCAGCCAGGTGATCATACACCCCCGACCGCTCCAGCTTCCCACGCAGCAGTGCTGGCTGCATCGTGTTGAAAGCACTGGAGAAGTCAAAGATTATGACTCTCACAGTGCTCCCGGTGGACTCCAGGTGAGTCAGTGCCTGGTGCAGCAGGTAGATCACTGCGTCGTCCACACCGATGCCAGGCAAATGCAAGCTGCAGTGGGTCGAGCACTGTGCTCACTAAGGAACAGAGGTGACAGAGGATGATCCTCTCCATGGTGTTCATCAGGTGGGAGGTTAAGGCAACAGGTCTGAAGTGGTTCAGCTCCTTGGGGTATGCAATCTTTGGTACTGGAACCACACAGGAAGTTTTCCACAGGATTGGGACCTTCTCCAGGCTGAGGCTCAGATGTACCTGACCACCCAACATTGCTGGTCCGCACAGTCCCTGAGCAGTCTGGGGCTGATTCCATCTGGCCCTGCAGCCTTCCTTGCCTTTATCTTCCTTAGTTCACACCTCACCTGATCTGTTGTTAAGGAGAGGGGGGTGTGAGAGGACTGAGATGAGTGAACAGGTGTGAAAGGTTGTGAAAGACTAAGGGGGGAGTGAGGGGAAGTGTAGTGAGGTGTAAGTGAGGTGGAGGTGAAGACAGACCGGGGAGGGGGGTAGTTGCAGGTCTGGAGTAGGGGAGAGAGGGAGAACGCTGGGTGGGAGAGGAAGTGGGAACAGAGATCATATTTTTATTATAATTACAGTATGATCAACTGATATTGTATTTGTAGTTAAATAATTAAAATGTCTGAACGTAGTATGTTAAAACTTTTTTTTATGTGTCTGTTTTCCGTTCTGTTTAAAACTGTGTAAATAAGTAAGCGAGTTAGTTAATGAATGCTTTATAAATTAATGTAAATATACATTATGTATTTTACTGTTTAATATTCAGGATGGAGAAACAAACAGCCCTTCTCACCTTTGTTCATTAATAATAAAGAATGCTACACAATTGGCTTTTAATGTTAGAATAAATTTCGGATTAATTAATCATTACTGAGATGCTAAAGAGCTATACTGTACTGATTTTGCTTCATGTTAGTGTAACTGACAGTAAAGAGAAAGCGTGATTTCGCGTCCACGACCTTTGTGTGAAACTGAATGTCCATATTTAAAATGCCGAACCTGCTGACCAGCCAGGTGTTTCACATCCACTTTCCCACAACCTCTTTCTGCGTCTCCATGGAAACCTGCCGCAGTGCTTGGCTTGTTCTATTGGACGACCTGTTCGCTGTGGTCACACGGGCCGCGACCGTTTGAGAACTACGGTGAGACTGAGCACGTCTGAAAACACGCAGTACAGAGCATTTTAATTACACTCCAACACACTGATGAACACAGTGTTTAGCTGTAACAGAATTCGCAATAATTGTCCTGATATCTCCCAGGATTATTCGCTTTTCTGTTAAATTCACTGCTGTTGAATGATGACCATGGAAGCCATTTTGTTCATTTAAGCCAGTGATTAATATGTTAATTACAACAAGCAGCAATATATCATCAATATAAAAAAAACTACTAGACTCCTGTTAGATTTATTTCAATTCTCGCCATCTTCTTATTCGTATACTATCGTATTAGTCTTTCTTATTTTTTTCATTTTTGCATTGTCATTTGATTTTATTTTACATCATATAACACTTGAAAGTAAAGAAAAACGCACACACACACAAAAAACACTATTTCCTTCTTCAGCCTGCATTTTCTATCCCTGATTTTTTTTCAGGTTTAATGGCAGGTGCTTGTGTCTGAAGACACTTTTGGAAAAAAAATCTCAAACATCTCAGAAGCTTCTACTCAAGAAAAATCTGGCAAACTCGGAGGTGTGAACTACACACAGGTGTAAAAACTGACTTTAAGCAGCTGCGTAACCCGACTCTGAATACAAGGAACTTTAATTGCATGAATACCGATCGAACTTTTAGACTTAAGTAGCCAACTAGGAATACAGCCTTCTATTGTATCATCTTGTTTACTCTAAAATTTAAAAAATTTAACCAAGGAATAGGTGTATATGAATCGAGATATGTTTATTATTAAATGTTCAGTGAATTGAGAGATGTTAGACTTTATATAATCGAATAAGAAATGGCCTGAAATTGTGATCAAAAGATGCAGGCTATTTGTTGTTACCTTTGTTGTGAAGGCTACAGCAGGGGGTAGATCTTTCTCTTACAAAGCCCCACATTTATGGAACAGCCTTCTAATTAGTGTTCGGGGCTCAGACACAGTCTCAGTGTTCAAGTCTAGGCTGAAAACATATTTGTTTAGTCAAGCCGTTTGTGAATAGTTTTTTCTTAGGTACAGGGGCAGATCTGGAGGGTTCACAGGCATAGAGTGTTGTGGTGAACTGGGATGTTCGGATGCTGTCGCCCCCCCACTCTCACATGTTCACTCAGGTTTGTTGATGGTGGAGTGGCTGGCTGCCTTATGTCCCAGGGTGCCCTCATGTCTGTGTTAGCTTCTGGTTCTCCCTTTTAGTTATGCTGTCATAGTCTTGCCGGTGTCCCTGCACGCACTCTGTACACAATGTACATTGTCTTTAACCATTATGTGACAATAAGCATATCTGTATCTGTGTTTCCCTCTATCTCTCTCTCTCTCTTGCTCTCTCTCTCTCTCTCTGTCGAGCTACACATTCTACTCCTGAGATACCAGTGATCATGACCCCTTCTGCTCTCTGGACCTGCCTGACCCATCCTGATGCCCTACTTCTGGTTGGAGTTCTCATCAATTGGAGATTGCTCGCTGCTGCTGGGGGTGGCTCCTCTTGGACAGTCTGAAGATAATTGGGATTGCTGGGGATGGTGCCACTTGGGAGCCGTGGAGATGGCTTGGGGATCTCATATTGGGAGTTGTACTGTGATGGCTTGGGACTGTGATTGCTGTGGTGGCTTTGGGGCTGAGGTTGTTTTTGCACTCAGGTAACCATCAGTGGACAGTGGATAGGTTCAACAAACCAGACTTCATATGAAAACTATAATGAATTTACTGGTTACACAATTGCACTATTTGTCCCTGTAGTACACAGTTATAGAAAGGATTTATTTATAATTGCAATCTGTTATCACCCAGATGAGGATGGGTTCCCTTTTGAGTCTGGTTTGTCTCAAGGTTTCTTCCTCATATCGTGAGCTTTTGCTTGCTACTGTCTGGCTTGTTCATTAGGTATAAATTCACATATTTACATTTTATTTTGATTTAGTACAATGTGCATTGTTAAAAGCGCTATACAAATAAAACTAATTGAATTGATAACTCTAATTAGGCACTTTGGACACACAACCTATTGTTTTATGGAGTTGGTTTACAGTCAGTACTAGCACTGTTTTTGAGCAGTGTTTGCCTTTAAACAAAAATATATAAAGCGTTAATTAAGGTATTGTTTTAATTGTTTAATAAAGGTTTATTCACTACACAGTAGTCATTTATAAAGATCTGTGTTACTTCATATCTGTAGATCTGGTACAAATGGGTACAAATTCTGCAGCCCTTTGATGTTACCCAGAACCTAAAGTTTGAAAATGGAGAATTAAGATTTATTAGATGTGAATAATTTGAAAAAAAAGAAAAAAAGAAAGAGTGTTTATTGCACATTATTATAACTAATAATGGTTAATACAGGTTTAAAACATACATACTAATACCTGTATTTATTACTGAACCTGTAATAAATGTGCTTTATTAAACAAACAAGACCTTTATTAACCCCTTGTATGTGTTCCTTAAAGTAAAGTGTTACCGAGCATTCATTTAGAGTCACATGAGGATCTGAGAGTGAGCAGAAGTTCTGTATTATTTTGTTTGGTGTGTGGTAATAACAGTGATTAAACTGTAATAAAAATACACTCTAGATCTCTATACAGTATACTGTATATACCAATTATATACAGTGCTCATGATGTTATTGGTGGATTTTACTTTCTATTTTTGGGCTTTCTATTTTCTATAGAAACTCTACTGGATGAATAACAGAGCTCTAACCCTGAATGAGCTATAAATAAACAGCTAGTTTTGATTTCTCTGATGAGCAATTATGATGATATTTTTCCATTCTCAAAATATGATACTTCTGGCAAACTGCACCTTCACATATATTAGTGTTATGCTTTCAATTCACCGAAAATGCAAGAGTCCAAACGTTATTAAGACAATTGTGTATGATTTAGCCTCATTCATTTCAAGGACATGATATAGCATGGTATAGCCAACTGTTTTGCTTTGATATAATACCATCTACAGGAGTCATATCCCAATGCTATTAATTTTATTTATGTATTTAAATGTGCATTTTCACTACAGTACACCACAACTACTGGACCCAAGGAGTTTATGACAATCTGGAGCTTGTTTGTAGTGTAATTAACTATATATGACAGCTATATATATATGACGGCTATATATATATGACGGCTTTTAGGGGTGTAGCAATTGAATGATTTGGAGCGACATATCAGTTTAAAAGGCAATGATTGAAATCGAGGCAACAATCATAAATCAATTATTATCAATAAGAATTGATTATAAGTTGATTATTTTTAAAAAAGCCCAGACAACTGGTCTGTAAAAAAAAAAAAAAAAAAAAAAAAAAAAAAAAAAAAAAAAAAAAAAAAAAAAAAAAAAAAAAAAAAAAAAAAAAAAAAAAAAAAAAAAAAAAAAAAAAAAAAAAAAAAAAAAAAAAAAAAAAAAAAAAAAAAAAAGGCTAGCAAGGTGAGTGAAATCGTATCGTATGGAAGCCTGAGGTTTACTCCACTATTTAAAAATTAACCTTATTGGAACTGGATATTGCTTTTAGAGCAAAATTACTAAAAGTGGTTACAACCTGATTTGAACCTGATGGACAGGTGCAGTTGAAAACAAAACAAAACAAAACAAAACAAAAAAGATTTAAACCACTATTCAAACCACTATTCTATCGTTTTCATTTGTCATTTGCATTCGCTGACTTTCTTGCAGCCGGTTAAGCCCTAGACAGTCTCTCAGCAAGTTATTTAGAAGGATTTAGGGAAGGGAAAGCATTTCTGAGTTTCATTACTTTATACTGTATATGGGAGAAAAGGCCTCGAAAGGTAAACCTTAGAGTAACGGTTCTCAATCTCAGACCTGTAAACACAGCACTCGGCACATTTTAACGTTGTTCCTTCTATGACATGCCTGAATCAACACATTTATCCAGATTAGGAGCAAAGATGTACACTCCTGGGCAAAAAAAAATGGGCCAAGCCAAAAATATTAAGCTTTTAATGGTCTTAACAACAAATCATTGGTCAGAAAATGAGCAAGAATGAAACAAATGCACCCCTGAGAGCTCTTGTGTCACCATTTACTCCTTTATTTTTACTGCAGTGAGCCGTTTGAGGAAAAGCCAGAAACAGGGAAATTCACTTATACAGTTTTCTAAACGATTAGTCATTATTTGGTTATCTGCCACACTAAATCTGGCTAATTTCCTAACCAACAATTTGTTGTTAAGACTTAAAAGCTTAATATTTTGCCATTTTGGGCTTGGCTCATTTTTTTCTGCCCAGGAGTATAGTGCACTAGCTGAAGGTTTTTTTTTTTTTTTTTTTTTTTTAAGCTGTGAATTAAATAAGTGGCATGCTGATACACACCAAAGGTGAATATTTCCCTAGTACACCATGTCCCAAAGTGTTTTAATCCTCTTATACCACAGTAATTTGCCAACACTAAAAATAACATTTTTGTTATTCATTTCATTTCATCAGACAATGATATATTGTATTTTTATCTGTTTGTAGTTACATTTAATGTTGTGGAACAGCTACGAAACAAGCTAGTTCCTCTCCTCACTTATGTTATAGCAGCAGTAAACAGTCCCTCCCTCATCAGCCTCTGTATCTTGCTGTTATAGACTAAAAAAATTGCAGCTTGTGATGTTACTGAGAAAGCACAACCACTTAGACACTGGGAGACTCCCTCCCTAAATGATAAACCTCACCATATCAGCGATTACACACGTTTTTCTTTTAATCTGTTTACCTGATTAATTTTTTTATCCGAGTGATGGATCACAGTGCATCTGCATAAACATCTACGTATACAACTAAACAATTTAACAAACACTTTTATTGTTTTTTTTTTTATTTTATTTAGTAGCTTATCAAATAAGACATATGATTTGTTTTCTACTTTTTCATTTTCAATTTCCCAGAGAAGCTGAGTGCCTTTTTTTTTTTTTTTTTTTTTTTTTTTTTTTTTTTTTTTTTTTTTTTTTTTTTTTTTTTTTTTTTTTTTTTTTTTTTTTTTTTTTGTAAATCCTTGTTTGCATTGTTCTCTGACCAACACTTCCTTTATCCTCACCAAACCACTGCACTTTCACTATGGCCACACAAACACACACACACACACACACACACACACACACACACACACACAGAACAAAAACAAACCTGTGTGTGTGTAAGAGAGATACTATCTATACTTCTTTCTTTAGTTAAAACACCATTAACCCTTCTTTCCCAAACATCTGACTAATGTTATTCTTTTTCTTTTTTTTTTTTTTTTTTGAAAAAAAAATGCTTTCTTGGTTTTACTGTAAGTGTAATATATTTGACTCATCACTAAGTGTAAGTGTGTGTGAATGAATATGAGAAAGATGGAGTGCTTTGTGTGTTTCTGCTGGTGTGTGTGTGTGTGTAGACCTTAATGACATTTTAAAGCACGAGAACATTTGTAGCTCCCCCACCCACACGTCAGGTAACCGGGTTAGCTGAACTCACCCGCTGACTAATACTCTTTGTAACACACACATTTACTGTAAGAGCGCTCATCAGTAATGTCTACAGAGCTGTAGAGTGACAACACTATACTTAGCATAGGAAAGTCATCGATATAGATACACATACTGTACATGGCTAAACAATAAGGGAAAGCTCCACCCTGACATGAAACAAACTGATATATTTGTGATGTGTTTAGTGATTGTGGTGCTATTTTGTTTCAGTAGTTTCAGTATTCCTGTGAGAGGTTAGCAGGAACATTATTGTTGCTAGCACAATTACAACAGGAGGAAAAAAATCTCAAAAATAAACAATAACAAACAGGTTTAGCTGTTAGCTCCTAAAAAGAAATGAGCATGATCTTCTGTTCTTACTCCCCATTTTCCAGGGTTGCTATATTAATGAGAAATTCAGGGTAGAAGGAGTGGAGACAGCAAAACTCAAAGTCCCAGAATGCAATTCTGCTATACGAAAAACAACTCAGCTAGTTAGTGGTCTGCGAGCTGATCTGTTTGAGCAGAGTGTACGGACGAGGAGGTGAGAGAGCCAGACAGAGTAAAGGACTAAAGCGCTGCCGCATCTCTCTCCGTAGGTAGAGATGAAGCGAGGGCTATATCCCACTGAACCACTATCAGAAAGTAGTCCAACAGCATTTTGGCTAGGAAACCATTAACCAAAGTGAAAATAGACTAATATGGTGGAAAAAGGTTCAAGCTAAAAAAAAAGTCAAAAGGTTGAATTTCGTTATAAAATAAATCTTTTGGACAATTGAAAATCTCATATTGATTATAAATGTTGCTATGAAAAATGTGGGTGGATTTTTCATTTCACACATAATTTGTGTGGATACTTAGCATAATCAAGAGATTATTTATCCATGAATACATCTAGTCATCTAGAGTTAGCATAATTAGCATGGATAGTTATCCACACTTAGCATAATAAGGACACTATTTGTCCATGAATACAGCTAGTCATCTAAAGGAACCATAACTGGCACGGATAGTTATCCATACCTACCATAATTAGGACAATATTTATCCATGAATACAGCTAGTCATCCAGAGTTAACATAACTAGCATGGATAGCTGTACATACTTAGCATAATTAGGAGGATATTTATCCATGAATATAGCTAGTCATCTAGCATTACCGTAATAGATAGTTATCCATAATTAGCATGGATAGCTCTCTATATCAAGCATTATTAGGAAGCTATTTATCCATGGATAAAGCTAGTCTTGGATAATTAGCCTCCTAATTACGCTAGCTATAGAGAGCTATCCATGCCAAACCGATAGCTAAACTGATTTGCTACTAAAGATGATAGTTTCCCAAACTCAGGACCCTCACGTAACATTTGAGAAAACAAAGCTATATTAAGACAATGTAGCTAGGAATTAAAATAGTAGACAAATGAAGGAACAATCCATGCAGCAGAAACTTCATGACACTGAGATTATTCATGTGCTAGCGTATGTAATAGTGATTAAAGATTGATGTCGTGTTGGTTACAGTGCATTCAATACACATGGATTTGAATTAGCATCTAAATACACAGCTCAGGATCTAAAAGGCCATGATTATATGATCCAGACATCACTTATGAGGATATTTATCCATGAACACAGCCAGTCATGGCATGGATAGTTGTACATACTTTACAACTTTATTTACTATCAAATGTTTATAATTGCTCGTTACTTCATGCTCAGGAGATGAGAAATTCTCTCGGTGTTCCTATACAGAAACTATTTTGTTGTGACTGCAGACCTGAATTTATGATAAGTCTATTTTTATATTTCAAAGAACCTTAATCGGGAGGTTCTTTCCCCACGCAGCACCTTAAACCTCCCCCGGCCTCGACCACAGCCTGACACCTCACACCACGTTTCTCATTCATAATTTCTCTCAAACACACCAAGCGGCGGCGTTTCTCATGCACTCTCTTTATCGAGGTGGTATCACAGTGCTTCCATGAAAAGCGGTTACGAGCGATTGATAAACAGATGTTTATCTATAAATGGTGGAGAAATTGTATTCGTGGTAGCAGCAAGGCGAGTGTGAGCGGGAAGAGCAGAACACCCACAGCCCAGGATGGTGCTTTCCCCAGCAGGAAGAGTTCTTTCCGTGAGCCGTCTCTCTCTCTCTCTCTCTCTCTCTCTCTCTCTTTCACACACCGACACAAGCACACCGTCGGGTTGGCCATGTTTTTCAACTCCCCCGCAGACATGGAGAGAAAGTGCTGTCTTGTCTGTCCTGATGTAAACAAATGATATAATATTACTGAAGAATGCGTGGGCACGAACAGGAAGATCGATTTCCACTCCAGCGTTCGTACGCTGACACGATTCGATCATTTTCCAGTTTTTAACCACAAGAGGTGACATGAGAGGATGTAAACAGGATATTTACACCATAATGGCGAGGGCAAGAAAGAACGTCTTAAGGACAGTTAGGGAAGAGGTTTGAGTTGATGTATCAGTTAATGAATCAAAGCAAAACTGAGGAATCAGAATAAGATACCGCAGTCTAAACCGCTGAATGACACAGTTTTAACTAGAGGAGGCCTGTAAATAGAGATACATATGCAATTAAAACTGTCAAAGACTGACTGTGATAGTTATTGTTTTAAAAAAAAATCTTCTATAGTTCGTTCATTCATTCATTCATTCATTCATTCATCATGAATGAATGAGTGCTTTATCCTGGTCAGGGTTGTGGTCCAGAGATCAGGAGTCTATCTCAGGAATACTGAGCACAAGCCAGGAGAATTCATCCCGGATCATCTCAAGTCACACACACACATTCACACCGAGGCACAATTTATATTTAGCCAGTGTTTTGGCACCTACTGGCATGTTTTTGTACAGTAGGAGGAAACCAGAGCAACCGGATTAAACCCACATGGACACAGGGAGAACGTGTAGGTAATAAACCTGAGCTCAGGACCATTTTTTTTTAAGCTTTACCTCACAACAATATAAGTCAAGAATGTGATAATAATGTGCAGAAACTTTCAGATTAAAGGTGTTATGTACATGAAGAGCCTTATTGCTGAGAACTGAGGCTGAAAATGAGTCATCATGAAAGTGAAATAGAACCACGCACCAAACACTTAAATTATAAATAACTGAAATCGATTTGTCTAAAGGTATGAGGTGATGTGAGGTGAGGACTTTGTGAGAAATTGTGCTGCAGAATGTACTGTATGAGGGTGCAAATATTTCACACAGATTATGGACAGGGAAGCAGAACTCTCTCTCTCTCTCTCTCTCTCTCTCTCTCTGATACCTGATATATCTGATTTATATAAAGTGTTAATTGTAGAATGTTTGGGAAGTTTTTAATCAATTTGTGATGCCACATTTTGCAATTGTTAACAGTTTGCATGACGTAAGACATGCGAAACGTCATGAAGGTTTATGGTAGGGTTGGGGGGGGGGGCGGAGTTGGCATTTGTACAACTTGCTACATATTCACGTGCATTAAATTGCAAGAATTAATGATGAGATCATTGGAGGTTGGAGCAGGGATGTACAGAGGTGAGGGTTCTAGGTGTATGATTGGAAGCCTGCCTCGTCCCCTTTTCAGTTTAATTAATAACGTTAATTTGTGCTATTAACAATCAAAATAATAGAACATTGTTCCTTCACTGAAATGTTGTGTAAATCACAGAGATCACAATGTGGTAATATTAATTATATCAACTATATCTATAGCATATCTACTATATTACTTGTATCTGACAGTTAGCCACAGCTACATCACTCAGAGATGTGGGTGGGGCTATTTTTTTAAAATCCCACACTCACAAGGTCATTTATTATTATTGTTTGTACCTGTCTGTGATATTTAGCTGGATTTTTCCCCCAAAATATGAACAAACTAGTAGCCTGATTTACACCACTATGACCCTGACCAGGCAGTTACTAAGGCTGAATGAACGAATGAACTTGGTCTCTCGTAGTCCCCATATCTGACTGCTTGCTCGTACCGACATAAAATTAATAATCTCCTGTTCGCGCTACTTTTGTTGTTGCGTCCCTCAGCCCTGGCCCACACCTAGGGTCAGAACCTGTGAACCTTTCTGGCATGCTTTCTTAAAAAAATAGTGCTGCTCCTATTTGTATCTATATTTCTGTTGCCTTAGAATGCATGATCTTTTCATGCCAAATAACGTATTCATATCCAAAATGTGTGGAGCAGAGTGTTAGTAATCTGCCAGCGTGAAACCATGTCGGTGTTAAAATTGGACCAGTTCTTTCAGTAGTTTATACTTTCAGGGCCGTGCATTGATTGGATTGTTTGCCTTCAGCTTGCTTTCATGTTAAATAATAACACGAATTCGTTATGCGATAATAATCTGTGTAACACTTTCTGTTAAAAATGAGACAGAAGATGAGATGTGAGTGTTTGTGAAGTTTTTATGTACAGTAATTGCTGTAGTAATTGTTGCTATATGTACATATCGATTTATAGGCTTTACATGCTATCTGAGTATAATTAAAATGTAATACTTGCACTCTTACGTGATTGAATTTCCATTCCTCACGTGCTCAGTAGAAATCTCTCTCTTTTTTAAAAAAAAAATAACAACAGCTCTGACAATAGTGCAGCTGCAAATCACAGGTTTATATTAATGCGCTTGTTTTTTATAGTAACAACGTACGCACATAGCAACACCGTACTTGTGTGTACGGTGGACGCATCACCTAACTGGATTATTAAAACGTGTGTGATTGTTGATATCGTGAATTTTTTTTTTGTGTAACGTTGTGGGGACATTTGCCTGATCCTCATGAGGATTTTTTTTTTTTTTTTTTTAAAACGCACCCTGTAACTTTTATTCAAAAACTCAGGTTAAGGATAGAGTTAGGTTTAGGTGTAATAATTGTCAGTGGAAGGTCCTTACAAGGATAGTAAGTGAAATGTGTGTGTGTGTGTGTGTGTGTGGGAGTGAGTGAAACCAAGCAATCTTAGCCTAGTTTCATATCCTAGCTTTCTCATATGGGGGAAGTTAAACAAGCTAAAATGTTGCTATGTATGTTCAGAGCAATATATTTTTTTAAAAAAAGAGCGAATATTAATCCAAAATTTTGAAAGTGAATATAAATGTTTACTTTTTTTTGCGGATAGAGATCGATATCATTTAGTGTTTGTTTGTACTCAGGGATTTTGGAAAATAATATAAACAGCAGATTTCACTCATTAGAGACAGGAAATCAGTGCAGATTTACAGAAAAGCCCAAAAAAAAAAAAAAAAAAAAAAAA
>CM040978.1:4293407-4347651 GCA_022985145.1 Pangasius djambal
TGCAGATCCTCTCACTGCCCTGTTCGGTGCAGATCCTCTAACTGCCCTGTTCGGTGCAGATCCTCTCACTGCCCTGTTTGGTGCAGATCCTCTAACTGCCCTGTTTGGTGCAGATCCTCTCACTGCCCTGTTCGGTGCAGATCCTCTAACTGCCCTGTTTGGTGCAGATCCTCTAACTGCCCTGTTTGGTGCAGATCCTCTAACTGCCCTGTTTGGTGCACTTAAACCCTGACACAGTCCGTAACAGATGACAGTGAGGCAGTAGCCATTTCCCCGAATATGTTCCTGGATAGAAAATTGAGGCGTGAAATACAGATGTGATGTGAGCCAGACTTGCACTCTTTTCTCCACTGCCATTGTTCGTGTCACATGTCAATCCACAGTATGTGCCAGCAGCTTTTTGGTCACACCTGAGCATGTTTAAAAATGTTGAACTTTTATTAGAAAAGTGCAGGGTAAAGTCAACGATCCATCAGGTCACAAGTTATAGGGAAAATGAGAAAAACAAAATGGCAGACAAAAGTGCCATTGAAACATTCTTGGCACTGGATCTGTGGAGTTTTTGGATCTATTTCCAACACATTTGTTGTAATCAATGCTGACACAGTCAGTAATAGATCAGAAGCAGTAGCCATTTCCCTGAGTACATTATTGTGTAAAAAAAAAAATGATTTCACAACAGATCAGAAACAGTCCTCACATTCGAGATGTGGTTCAAAGAGTTGGGGAACAAATCCGCTTTACAATCTCCGAAAAAGAAGAAACGTACTTTAAAACGTGGGAATTGTTAAGACTCTGGGGCTCCTGTAACGGATGTAACATGATTAAAGAAAAACATGATTTTTCTTCCTAAAAATGCATAAATTAAAAGAAAATGGAGTTATGGGTAACCCTAAGCGTCATGGAAGGAAGGACGGCAGCCATAACAAAACGTCGGAAGAGTAAGTAAGTAAACTTTCATAACGTCTTTAAACATATTTTTATGTGTTCATGTCTACATTTGATGACATCTAAATAAATACAATTTAGGGTTTGAATCACTGCTTTTGAACGCTAATTACCTAATCTTGTAAAAGCTGAAGGAAACAGTATTTTTTAAATAAATAAATAAATAAATAAATGAACTGTGTGTCCATGAGCTCACAGTTATACAAATATCATCAGGGTGTTTGTTATGTACAGTATAGAAATTAAAAGATTAAAAATAAAATAATAATTAAAACATTTTAAAGGGACTTAGAAATTAAAGGAACTTAAAGGAACTTAGAAAAAGATCTAGCCATGTTGTGACTTGGGTATTTGTCAGGGGTTTAATATGCCACACCGGATAAGGAAATTCTTATCCACTGTTTTAAAACATAAAAACAGAGACTTCCTGTGAAAAGCACAGGAAATAATGTGAAAAAAACATATAAAGACAAAATAATGATACAAAAACTGCTTATAAATTGATATAATATTATCAGTGGAACTCAGGAAGGAGAATTTACACACAGACTTGCTACACAAGTGATAACACACTCTTAGACAAAAACTCTTGAATGTGTAAGGATTCTTCAGTTGTCCGTATGGGGGCAGAATCCTTACAGGTTCTGCGCAGAACCCTACAGCTGAGTGTTTTCCTATGAGAAAGGGTTTATAGTTGAATTCTTTTAGGAAGCAAAGAACCTTTATCCTATCCAGTGAGCTCTTGAAGAACCCTTGAAGAACCTTTGAAGGTTTTCTTTTTTTTTTCTAAGAGTGCACTGTCCATCATCAACTCGTATGAAAATAGTGTGTTTTCCGTGTGTGCGTGTGTGTGTGTGTGTGTGTATGTGTGAGGAGTTGACATTGGTCTCGCTGGGTGGTTTGCGTATCGTTTTCAGACGACAGCTCGATGGGTGGTCTGTGTGTGTGTGTGTGTGTGTGTGTGTGTGTGTGTGTGTGTGTGTGTGTGTGTGTGTGTGTGTGTGCGTATGTGTGTGTTGCAGCGGCGGCTGAATGAAGGAACATTGTACACTCGCTTTTTCTTTAAGCCCTGACATCTGCTCAGGACTCGCACATGTTTAACTTTTAGGTTAAGCAAATGAACCAATGAGATCAAGGAGAAAGGATATATCATCTCTCTGAGAGCACAAACGCCTTCTCTGTCTCCGCACGGGGGTGCGGGGGTGGGGGAAACGAATTTAGAGGGAAAAATCCTCCAAAAAAAAAAAAAAGTGTGTGAAATGAAAACAGCAGGATGTTTACAACAGGTAATATGGAATATATTACAGGTAAAAGTGTAAGGATTAAAACACTCAAGGTTGTGCTGTTATAGGAAAATAAGCAGCGACAGGGTGGTGTGATGAAGCAGAGTTACTGTTATCACCCTGAACTTGATTATTTCCCTGAAGTGTTTTAGTCCATTTATTTGCCCGTGGGTAATTCTTTTGCATTAATTAAAGAATGTCATACTTTTTTTTTTTTACGTTTATATATGTTTGTATCAGAATTGCGTTCCCTGTTATCAGGTCACCTACAGTTTAAGAGACACTAACCGAGACAATGACCTCAAAAGCAGACAAGCACACACTCCTGGAAGAGCGAAACGGAAGTGTGTGTGTCTTATTTTAGAACAGTATGTCTAAACCATCGCTGTCACTCAACATGACTGGCAGAAATCCAGGACATTTTCAATTTCAGGATACGGAGTTAAATCAATAAACAAGAGCTGCTTTCCTGATTCCTGGATTCCTGATGGAAGGAAGGAAAAAAAAAAAAAGAAAACAATGACTGACTGTTTGTCTGTCTTGGTGTTTTCTGAAAACGTACCTCTACAACTTCACAATTTACTGAATACGCAAGAAACAACAATTGTGGGTTTCTTCTGCAACAAAATGGTGAAGCAGAGCGTAAGGCAAATTGACAGGAAGAAAACAAACAAAACTTTGCAACGATTACAGATGACCCAAAAGCTGTTCAGAAGACACACAAAAAAAGTTAAGGGCCATTATAAAAGTCAGGGGCCATTATATTATTATCAGCACAGCACACTCTTGCTTGTGTGATATTGCTTAATTATACACAGTGGGGTCCAAAAGTCTGAGACCACATTAAAAATCTTGGATTTTTTTTATTTAAAATTGGAAATAAACAATTGAAATATCTTAAACAAAGAAAGTAAACATTGAATATTCAAGATTCTGCACTATTTCTAGGTCCTTATTTAAATGTAAGCGAATGTGTGATATTGTCCATGTTAACTGCTTTATACAAAAGGTCAGATTTCCCTCATGAAAGGTCAGATTTCCCTCATGTCCAATCTCTTCTATTGAAGCATGTGATCAGACGACACTCCGATGGATTTGATCTAAAATGGATCATAAGGTTTTGCACAAACTTGTGGAGTCCATGCCTGCTCGAGTGACAACTATTACAACTATTACACTGTCATTAAAGCAAAAAAAGGGGACGTACCAAATGCTAAGAAACTCATGTAAATATTTCACAGATTCTACTTTTCTCACTCAAGTTGTTGTCAATAATATAATTTGCAATGAAAAATTTTGCATTAAATTAGAAAAGAATGAAAAACAGAAGCATGTTCACTAGTGTTCTCAGACTTTTGGACTGCACTGTATATACATCACAGTCAAGACTGACATCCTTCAGTCTTCTTCACCATACATTTCTTAACACACACTATTTAAACAAAACCCAACACTCTTAAAGTCTGAGTGGTATAAATGACTTTATACAACAATTAGTTCCAGTCCACTAATTTAATCAGACAATCAGACTGATATTTAACATAACAGCACTGTGTGTATCCCTCTGCTTGTCTGTGTTTGCTACATAAAATTCCTATTCTAGCGATAGTTCATTACACTAAAACCGTTACTACACTTGCTATAGGCTGTCAGTCAGTCTGCAGCGTTACCATGGCAACACACAAGGCTGTGCCTTTTTTGGGAAATATTTTCCTTGACGGAGCAAAAATAAACAAAAATAGTTGGCCATGTTGTGTCTGAAATGTCAGTTACAGACGTTTAATCACAGCCGTGCTGATATTCAGTCCCATTAATAACGTGATGATACGATTCATTTATAACATTTTCAGAGCATCCTTGTACGTTGCAGTGTGATTTGTTGCTTGTGCAATCGTAGAAAAAAATCCGTTGAAAAATTCACAACCTCTTAAAAAAATAAATTAAAAATAAAACATGGCTATAGCGACTGTCTAACATTGTATCGTCCTCTACCCAGGCAGGAAGTGACAAATTCTGGAGAGCTGCAATTAACATAAAAAAAGAAGTGGGACATCAGAACTCAAAATTATGCCATTTTCAATCCACGCGCATTTGAGCTAAAAAGTGGGGGGAAAAAACATGGGTCCCTCCGTGTTCGTCTTTTGTTAGCAACGTGATACTGTCATTCTGTTGATGCTATGAGCGGCCATGTTGTTTTGACGTTACTTGCTGAACTCGGGGGTTGAGGAGACTGCCCTGACTTTCCAAGTAGGAATTCTGAGTTGAGTCGATGTTGTTTTTAAAATTCCGAGCAACACGTTTTAGTTGAACACAGCGCTGGTCCTACTGGGAAAATGTACACACTGGAAATCAGACTGGAAAGGGAAAACAACAGAAAATTAACCAGTTAAGCACTTTGTAAAATAACAGTTTCACTCTGGAACAATTTAGAATGATTTTGTTTGTGTTTTCGATTATGTTAAATAAAAAAATCATTCATTTTCAGTTTTCCCTGCTTAAGAAATAAACTAAAATAAAAAATATAAGTCTGAGAGGGTGAGTGAAATTTAATGTGTCCTACAGACAGAAAAAAAACCCCAGCTAGAATGAACGTTGAATGATGTCTTAGTTACGACAAAACACACACACACACACACACACACACACACACACACACACACACAGGACGTCTGCTTTGTGTCAGTGTAGCTTATTGTGGCGGTGCGGCGTAACTCCAGCTGGAAGCTGTCTGATTGTCTATAATCCATTATCTGAGTAAATGGACACACACACACACTGAGAGGCCTGCAAACCTAAACACACTCCGCACGACTCACTCTGTAGTCTCTCTAGTCTCCCTCACACACACATACACACACACAGTAACTCAGCAAGAAAGCCATCATCTAATGCAACGATGTCCACAGAGCTCGAAGATCTGACAGCGCACTAAGTGCTTTGAGATTTGGGGAAGTGGAGAGGAAGCGAGACCACCTCGACTCAAACACACACCCACACACACACAAACCCCTTTTATTACTCTCATTATAATCAATAACACTCAATATAATTTTACAAAAAGTAGCCGTGAACCAATCATGTGTAAATTTCTCACTATATCTAAAACACACAGCTGTTTTTTGTCAATGATTAATTATTATTGTTATTATCTAAGCAGTAGCTCTGATTTTCCTCCATCTATATATTATTATATAGTTATTAGAGCTAATTATTTTGACTAAAATTAAAACAGATATATTGATATATGTTATCATTAAAGATGGACCGATCAGTATCAGCTGATATCGATACCCCTGCAATGCTCATTCTTTACTACCTACTAAGATTTAAAATGATAATTTTAAAATAATTTTGGACTTCACTTTAAAGAAAAACAGGGGAAAAAATGACACAGCTAAAAACTAGACTTGCACAAAACTGCAGCTTTTTTTATTTGGTTAAAACTCTTTCACTTACATGGAAATATAATAAATATAATAAAGTATAAAGTATAAATATAATCAAATCCAAAGAATTTTTCCAAAAACCCAATTCCACTATTTTCCATTTGTTAAAGCGTTATTTTATTTCCTTCGATATCCATACACGTGGTATCAGATTGGTGCCATCTCTGGTTATAATTTCTATTTTTGGAACAATAACGGAGACATTAACGCTAAAGTAATGCATATGTAACTATGCAGTAACTAAGAAAAGTGTTCAATTCAAATGATTTTTTAATTATTTTCATTTGTAGCAGTTTTCCTGATGAAGCTTTACACACTCTCGTCAGCTTCATGAGGAAACTTTTCTTAGATTTCCAAATAAACTATATATATATATATATATATATATATATATATATATATATATATATATATATATATATATATATAAAGAGAGAGAGAGAGAGAGAGAGAGAGAGAGAGAGTACCATATACTTTATACTACCAAATAAATAAATATATAAATATAAATATATAACACAACACTAGATAGAAGATATTTTCCATCATCTTAAACCCATTTTTATGACGGCTTAAGGTTAAATTTTTTTTTTTAAGTTATTGCGTAATTGTGCATGTGTAAATTTATTTCTGAATCCAAAGGATTTTATTTAATTACTAGTTTTTGCTTAAAATTGCTTAAATTATTTAATCAAAAAAGGTGATAAAAAAGCATGATACACAAGGTTTCCTATTTTCCAGAGAAACAGAACATTTTGGGCAAACAAGCAAAATGCTTCCTTATACATATATACACTCACCAGGCACTTTATTAGGAACATCTGTACATTCATGCAGTCATCCACACAGCCAATCATGTAGCAGCAGACCAGTGCATACGGTCATGCAGACACAGATCAAGAGCTTCAGGTAATGTTCACATCAAACATCAGAATGGGTAAAAAAAAAACTCTCAGTGATCTCAGTGACCGTGTCATGGTTTGAGTATTTCAGAAACTGCTGATGTCCCGGGATTTTCACACACAAGAGTCTGTAGAGTTCACAGAGAATGGTGCGAAAAAAAAAAAAAGAAAAAACATCCAGTGAGTGGTGGTTCTGCAGGCGGAAACGCTTTGTTGATGAGAGAGATCAGAGCTGACTTATTGGAGCTGACAGGAAGGCTACAGCACTACAAATAACCACTCTTTACAAGTGTGGTGAGCAGAAAAGCATCTCAACAGGTCGAACTGTAAAGCGGACCGGCTACAACAGCAGAAGACAACATCAGGTTCTGCTGCGAGACAAGAACTGGAATCTGAGGCTACAGTCAGCACAGACTCACTAAAACTGAACAGATAAAAATGAATGAACTGATCAGTTTCCAAAAACAGCACATCCTGAAGCATTTATTCCTCTTTTATGGTAGCAATTTGCAGATAATTACAGTTTTTCATTAATTACAGAGTGACATATCATACTTTTTATTCATTTTTGTTACATTTAATGATGTTAGTTCATGTTTTCACTTATTTTCCTGTTATAGCAGTTAGAAACAATCATTCCTTCATCAACCTCTCTTTTTTCTCCCCCTCTTGAAGATAATAAGACAAAACAATGCAGCTGATTATGTTACTGAGAAGCCAGAAAAACTTAAAGAAAAGCTTTCCTGTGGTGAAAAACCTAAAGTTTTTCTGTTTTAACTGGAAAACTGATCTGGAAAACATACATTTGATTTGTTCATGTATAGCTGATACGAACACTGTCTAATTTGTTAATATTAATCTTAACAAATCTCATCTTATAATGACGTACAGTCTTACAGTAACAGCTTCAGCAAACAAGTGTCTTTAATAAAGAACTCATTTAGAGTCCTGTTACAGTCCTAGAGTCCTTAAATACACAGATTTAGGGATTTAATTTGATTTCTGTATTTAATCGCCAATAGGAGATAAATGTAATAAATTCATATATGACACTATGATGGTTAGAAATTTCCTCTAAAGATTAACAAAAGAATTGTACAAATAAATAAAAGCATAATAAACTACATAACTAAATAAAACCCACAACATTCTGCATATGTGTAGCGCTACTCTTAAATACTTAAATGAAATCAGTCTCTTTCACTGTAAACTTCCTGTTAAAGCTGTCAGCAAACACGAGGAGTTAATCGGCTGTAGATCTGATCGCAGCCTCCAGGATTTGGGTCCCCAAGTCGTCAGAGCTACAACACATCAGTGCTGAGTCTCGTCTCTGCCACCACCGCCACCACCCCACCACCCCACCACACACACACACACATACACACACCTAATATCTAATAGAGAGCACTTTCCCCAGCTCTCTGTTTAATGATGAAGGTGAACTGAGGGTCACAAGGGCACTTGGTGCGTAATGACCTTTGCTTGACCTTGTGTGACCTCGCAGTTCGGTTATTAACTGCTGTGCAGTCGAGAGAGCGGCTCCTGAACTAACACAGCGTGAACAAGGGGACGTTAAGGGTTAAGTGAGAGGCAATTCATCATACAGAGTGTATTATAGCTTTAAAACAAATATTTCCTGCTCGCTTTTATCCATTGGTGGACTTATCTTATAGCGCTATAGCTGTCCATAGCTTTTTTGGGAACAAATCAACAATGAAGTGTGTATTTGTGTGTTAAAAGAAGAAGAAAAAAAAAAGGTTTTAGATATAAAGTGCGTAAGTGTGTGGTGTGAAGTCGTTCCAAATATGTAACTCACTTTCACTAAAATGTCGGAAAAAGGTTCTTTCTATTCTTTTTTAAGATTTAAAAAAATCAAAAATCATTAACAAATTGTGCAGTTTGTAATAATAAAATATCTCATAATTGGAAAATTATTTAAAGTAACAAGATACAGTAGCATGAAGGCATGGAAAAAAAAGAAACCTGAAAAACAAAACAAAACAAAACAAAACAAAACAAAACAAAACAAAACAAAACAAAACAAAACAAAACAAAACAAAACAAAACAAAACAAAACAAAACAAAACAAAAAACCCTGAAATTTAATTAGCATGCAGCTGAATATTAACATAAATGTATAAATGCACAAAAGCTGAGATTGAATCTAATTGTAATATTTATATTAAATAAAAAATTAAATAAATTATTGAATAAACAGTCACTGCTGGTGTATTTGATTGATTTTAAAATTAATACACATGTTAACTTTGTTACTTTGTTAACTGTTTCCTGATGGATTGTTAATGTTGAAGTTCACTGTTAAATAATATGAGTTAAATAATGCGAATTGTAGTGTAAAGCTAAAAAAAAAAAAAAACTAACCTAAATGATCACCTTTAATTTTAATAAAATACTTTAAAAAATTGGAACATTATGGAGTAAGAAGGAAGGAAGTAGAGTTATACTCACACCGAAGTTCACTGTAATAGTCTCGGTTTTAGTCCTTACACTAAAATAATTATCTGTAATGCTTTGGTACTTTATTAGATAACGTGACTATAAAATAAACTTTTAATAGAGCATTTGGATGTTTGTGTTAAATACGAGCACTGGGAATGAGCAGTGAAATCACACTCTATATACGACTGTATTAAACGTGTCCAGTTGAGTCGAGACTCAGGGTTGAGCGTGTAAACAGATGGCCAGGATAAGGACGGAGATTATTTGGGCTACCTGGTGTGTGTATGTGTGTGTGTGTGTGTGTGTGTGTGTGTGTGTGTGTGCCATGTTTTGCCAAGAATCTGTGAGAACCCGTTCAGAGGATGTGTTCTCTCTAAACACTCGCTGGGTGGGATGATGCACGACAGTTTGCTGAAGCATTGTTTAATCCTGAACCTCTTTCACACTAAGTCTTACTGCTCGCCTCACAAGTCACATGACCTGCACATGTGACATTTACACATCTTCAAGTTTCATGCATTTTTCACACGTAACGGACGCGCACATGTCGTGTGCGTGTGTGTTGTTAATGTTCACGTGATTCTTTTCTACATGATTCATTTAGTTTCAGACGTGATTCACTTCCCACGATTCATTTACTGTACATCCCCGTGATATTTCTTCACATGAATCATTTATATTCACATGTGATCTTGATTCATTGATTCTATTTTTCACGTTTATTTTCACACGCGATTCTGTTCAAGTGAATCACTTATTTTCACGTGACTCTTTTCACATGTTTGCATTCACATGCAACTCTTTTCACACGAATCATTCATTTGCACGTGTGATTCATTTCAAACGATTCATTTATTTTCAAATGTGATTCTTTTTGATTTTTAAAAAAAAATTTATGTGTGATTTTTTTCACATGGTGAATTTTTCACCTGTGATTTTCTCACGCGATTCGTTTACTTTCAATGTGATTCTCTTCACATTACTCATTTATTTACTTTATATCACATGATTGCATTCAAAAGCGATTCTTCTCACATGATTCGGGAGATTTTCTCACATGAATAACACTTTTTCACATGTGACCATGGTGAAGAACACCTTTTACATGGTCATATCTTACTCACAGGAGTGTAGTTTTACTGCTACATAGAAACATATTCACATTCTCACAGAGCGTAATAGATCTGTGGGGGGAAAATTGCACTTGTACAGCACGGAGTTTTCCCAGAGTTTTGGAGCAAGTTCTTTTCTCGGCTGTTCCAGGCTTCATTTGAATCATTTTTATTCCCGTTCAGCCGTTACTAACCGTTTTTCCACACCACTGTTTTTCTATAATTACTTCATTATAATTTATATCATTTAGCTCTGAGGTGTGTATGCTTGGATCTGCTCTGTGCCTACACATGACCACTGCCAAAGGAATTTGTGGTAACACACACACACACACACACACACAAAAGAAATGCACATTGGGCGATAAATGGAGTGTGTTTTGTCTTTGGTCTTTTTTTTTTTTTCTACACATACCTTTTGCTGAGAAGGTTTTGGCTTCAAAACAAACACGCCAACGATAACATCTCTGAACGGGGAGCCAATTTCGTCTGTCGGCTGTATATTTTTCTACCATTTTCGAGTGGAGAAAAAGCATTCGCATGATGTGACCCTATGGGCGACGGCAGAAAGAGAAAAGAAACATAATCAATCAGCTCACAGAGGACGGCGTCAATACTTAAGTACACTCGCCCACTTCAGCTCAAACACTAAAAACTTCAAAAATGATCCTTTTTTTCTCTCCCTCTTTAGGGCTGTCCATGCAAAAAACTTGCTGTGCATCACTTAGTGAAAACTCACATGAGCTTCACACATGAATGATCATAACTCACGTGTGAAATGTACACGTTTTTACCATGCCCTGTTTCACGCATCATACATGTAGTTTGTGGTTTTTTTTTTTTTTTACACATGATTCATTTTTCATGTCGATGTTGATGTTCACCAGAGATTATTGCACGAGATTCATTTATACTGTATGTTCACGTGATTTTTTCCCATATTAATCAGGTACATTATATTATTGTTGATGCTATATTTATTATATTCAACATTCAACATTATATTCATCTTTTCTTATTACATGTGATTCATTCATTTGCACGTGTGATTCTTTTGACATGATTATTTTCACACGCGATCCTTTTGTTCGTTCTCACGTGTGATTTTCTCATATGATTCTTTTTTTTTTACACAATTCAATTATTTTCACGTTTTTTCGTACACGTCATCTACTTTCCCATCATTTTCCTTCTCACGTTCTTTTCACATTATTCACATTACATTCATTTAATTTCACATGTAATTTTTTTCACATGATTCATTTATTTTCACTTAAAAAAAAAAATGATTTATTTCTTTTCACATGATCATTTTTGGTTTTTATCACATTCTTTTTCACTTTTTCACATGCAATTCTTTTTTTAAATTGGTCCCCCGCCCTTTTGATCACACATTGTCCACGACGTCACGTGTGTTTGGTTGAATTCACTGTGCAATTTCAGTGCATGACGTGGTCCAATATTTTTTCACATGTGATCACAAATTACTCACATAAATAATATACGCAAATATGTGAATAATTAATTTAAAGATAATTATAGAAATGAAATTACACTAAACACTCAACACTAAACATTTTCTTGGCACTGGAATAGTACCATCTGGAACAATATGTATATTTTACATGGTTACGTGAACATAGTGTACCTTCAGAAATGATTTAAGGCACATAATTGGACAAGGAAAGGTACCTTATTTTCCTGAGAGTGATGGAGCTTGCTAATTTGGTGGTTTCAAATACCGTCGCAGTGAAGTCAGGAGAATTTGGAGTGTTTTTGTGTGTGTGTGTGTGTGTGTGTGTGTGTGAGTGTTGGCCACCTTTCACACACAAGTTCATTTTCCTCACATGACCACGATTCAAACCAAAGAGTGTGAGAAAAAAAGACCATCAAATCCATCAAGTAAGAAAACCTGGAATGTGGAGTTCTGTGTACCTGGCGTGGAGTTCTGTGTACCGAGCTCTAGGGGGCGCTGAGCCCCTGGCAGCCCCAGTGTGAGGTGTCTGTTGTGTTTATGTGCACTTTGATCTTGACTAATGACCTGTACCTCCACTGAGACGCCGGACCTCCTCCTCGTCCTCCTCACATCATCGTCCTGACAGGCTCATGCTCATTTCACTGGGTGAATCGTCGCAGCTGATCCTCGACCCATAAGACCTGGGGGAAAAAAGGATTCACAGTGCATAGGAGAGCGTTTTCGTGCACCAAGAGCACGGAAATGAGGATAGGCATTTACTTTCACCGCCAAGACATATTACAGACCTTCCTGCATTATCACATAATGAAATAGTGTATGATAAGACATTTTCCTGATTGTGCTGCTGTCTAATAAACTGCCTCCAAGCTCCTTCACATTTTCTGAGCATGTTTTGAATTCTTTTCAAACGCCTTGTGTTTTTTGCTTTATGTTTTGGATTTGTAGGTAAATTGTAAAATAGATGAACATTTTCTGTTTCATTTTTTATTCCTTTTAAACCAAAACCACAGGGAATGCAAACCTTTGTGTATATTGTGTATGCCTATGGGGAAGGTGGCAGTTTATATATATATATATATATATACTCTATTCAGAAACACTGAGCAACTTGTGGATTTCAAATTGAATTCAATTTGGTTCAGTTCCATACCAACAAAGGTGCAGGTGTGTGTGTGTGTGTGTGTGCTTCCATTCAGTCAGTCTTTGCCCTTTGTGATGATCAAAAATGAGGACCATATTTTTACAGCTTCTATTTAAAAATTCTTCTTTCTTCATTTGGTTATTGAGGTTAAAATGATAAGTGAGTGTTACACTTAATACACTCAGATACACAAATCATTGTGTCAATCTAAAGTCTTCATAAAGAAAGTTAATCCTATGTGCGTGTACATACTTTTGGCAAAAGGGGTTTGTCAGATAGTTAAGGTTCTTAGCTTTGTAAGACAGTTCCTTCTTGTAAAACTCAGTGTTGTAGGTTTCTACAGAGAACCAGTATAGTGTTCTGCCGGGAACCCGGAGAACCCTTTACGGTGCAGGGCAGAAGCTTTTATTGTTTGTAAAGAGTGTATAAGTCGGACTTTTTTAGTTGTTTTTGTGTTATTTGATGTAGGATGAGCAGTACCTTATGCAGCTGCACCGACAAATAAACAGGTTCTAAAGAAAATTTCACATTCATATAAACATTTTTATGTCATTAATAAGTAGCAGTGTGTTTTGCTTTTGAGATTCTTGAATGCTTTGAAGCCAAACTCACAATAATCCTGCATTTATAAACAGACTTTATATACATATCCAGGGATTTTACAAATAAATTGAATGCTTTTTGGGTACTCCATAAACATTTGGTGTAAAAAGCGAGAAAACGCATGAACAAACGCTAGTGTGATTATAGACTGGTATCGATATTTAGTAAAGTTAAAGGTCGTAATTTTACACAAAAACATCATTCTGAAACAAAAGCGCCCACACAGAAAGTTTATATCGAGAAGGAAATCACATTCCAGGGTGTAAAGAGCAATCTTACAGATCTAAAAGTCTTTGCGTGTCACCGTTCTTATAATTACAACCATCCTGTTGCAAGCTATCTGAGTTTATTATTCCTGTCTAAAATACTTCATTGCATAACACTCTTTCAGCAGATTAAAAGTGTGAGCGCTCTCTTTGAGCTGTCGCTCTCGCTTCGTCTCGCAGCCTCATGCCGGAGCTGAGTGTTTCAGGGCCGAATCCGCCGCATGGGGCACATTTCAGCACAGCCGCTGTGTATTTGTTCTACAGTTATGAGTCAAATTTAACTATTCACATATGACCTTGCCGGCCTATCACGGTGTGTGTGTGTGTGTGTGTGTGTGTGTGTGTGTGTGTGCGAGTGTATGTGGTTTGGGGGGGGTAGGGGGTATCAATCAGCACAGCAACGCTCGCCATCGGCACAGGGAAGGCAAAAAGGAAAGAATGATCGAAGGAATGAGGGCAGCACTTTAAAATGCTTACACACAGTCACACACTTGTTTGAAGTACAGAAAGGATGTCTCATGATTAAGCGCCTGTGTGTGTGTGTGTGTGTGTGTGTGTGTGTGATTCATAAATGAAATGCTTTCACAGGAAATAATATCCAGCTTCGCCTATCTGAATATGAATAAAGACGATACAGAACATCTACATTACGGGGCTAAATACAAATAGTGCACACTGTATGAGTTTTAAAACTGATTTGAGGACCGTGTTAAAGTTATCTTGGACTTTACGGAATCCGCACTGTGACACACATAAAGAGGAAGAATGCAAAAGGAAGAACTGAATTTATAAGACTGACCACACAGACTGCCAAGAGAGGTGATGAGTGATCAGCTAACACTTTTACCACTGGGGCTGTACACACACACACACACACACACACACACAACCTTCCAACTTCACTGTCCAAAGCAAACTATAAGTATGTAAATTAGTTAGTTTGTTTGTACCTTACTAAGCTCTTCCTAAGTAAACAAAGTTAGTAAGTTAGTAAACTATTCATAAGTAATAAAGTATATTTCTTTAAGTCATTAATTACTGAGCTATTACTAGTTAATTACTAATGAACTAATGATTAGCATCAACATCTTTTTATAAGTATGGTCTTAAGTAACTAAACTATATGTAAGTGAGTAAGTATATACTTTTGTTAAGCAATTCATAAGTAAGATATTCATAAGTAAAAACGTAACAATTTGGGAGTAAAAACATTATTTATAAGTATAAATTTAAGTTAGAAATCTACTTCTAAGTAAGTCAATAAGTAAACTAGTAAGGTCTCCATAGATAAGTAAATTAGCATGTTGTTCTTTAGTAAGTTAAAAGCTGTTCATTCATAAGCCAAGTTTGTAAATAAGTAAGATATTAAGGTATTCATAATAAGAACATTAGTAATTAAGTAATTATGTAAGTAAGCTCTTCTTTGGTAAAGTAAATTAGCAATCTGTTCATAAGTAAGTTATTTGTAAGTAAGTGAGTAAGCTAATCATAAGTATATTATTTGTAAGTAAGAAAGTTATTAATGAAGTAAGCAAGTAAGTAAGTAATTCAGTGGTAAGTAAATCAGTAAGCTGTTCATAGGTAAGCAAGTTATTTGTAAAGTAAGTAGGTAAATAGGTAAGTATGTAAGTATGTAAGTCATTCTTTGGTAAGTAAATTAGTAAGTAAGTATGTAAGCTAGTAAGCTATTCATAGGTTTGTTAGTTATTTAGTAAGGATTCATGGGAACAGACAAATGTCCCAGTAACATCATAACCGTAATGTTTTTCTATCTTCCAACGGTTGCCTGGATGACACATGATAAATACACGCTGACCGCCAGCTCACCCACATCCACCAAGCTTGATGTCCCATATTAATGAATATTTCACGCAGGATGAATTTGTTCATGTGGAGCACCGTGATAATGACGCAGTAAAAGTTTGACATCTCAGACCACAGCACAAAACAAAAAGAGGAAAAAAGTGAAAAAAATGAAAAATGGGGATTAGTCCCAAGTGTCACCACAACACCAAAATTGTCATGTGTTCCTGTCGACACGGGGGCATTCGATCCTCACAAACGAGTGAACACACACACACACACACACACACACACACACACACACACACACACACACACTTTACATTTAGATCTTTTTAACTACCATTATACAGCATTATTAACCTTTACTTAATAATCATTGAACAAATGATTAATAAAACATGCATAATTATTACTGAGTACATTACCACAAATATTAACTTAACACATCTGCATTAATTAATGTTCCATTCACTAAAAATAAGTACGTATAAATAAGTTAAAAAAAAAAATTACAGTGATTTTACTAAACAATGAGGTCTCTGTGTATAAGTATTGGCACCCAACATTCAGCCTCACATAAATTTGGCCAAATTAACCAGCAATAACAAATTAGGTCTTGAGTTCTTCTTTATTTCGGATTAACAGATGATATAAACATTTCTGTTCATTATCTGGCACATTTGATTTATATATTTTTTAAATATTTTTATATTATATTATATTATATTATATTATATTATATTATATTATATTATATTATTCAGCCTACATAGAGATATGTAGATTTAGATTTAGGTTTAGATTTAGATTTAGATTTAGATTTAGATTTAGATATGTATCTAAATGTAGAGAGGTACTGTGCGGTATGTGTCTTGAAAAGGAGAGATGTCGACATCCATGCTAAAAAAAAATGTAGTAATTTGACATTTTACTCATAAAACAGATACATCACATGATGTATATCCTGAAGAAAATATCATGGCATGGCGTGTACACACAGCTCCGTCTTGTAACACTAACAATATGCTTAGGTTCTGAGGTTTGGGAAATAAATGTCACATCAGAGTAATTAAATAAAGCTTCTTAAAGCAGTCAAAGGGGAAACGTGGAGATTTGTGTGCATGTGTTTGTGTGTGCATGTGTTTGTGTGTGTGTGTGTGTGTGTGTGTGTGTGTGTGTGTGTGTGTGTGTGTATACAGGAGCATGTACATGCATATTATTACATTATTATAGAAGAAAAAAATATAAATGTATGGATGATTTCAATGGAGTGGAATTAGAGGACTTTGAGATTTTGAAGCAACAATGAAAAAGTGCTTTATAAATGACTAATAGTAGTAGCTATTTTTATTATTTAATACAAATAGCTATTAAAATAGTACGTATTATGATTATTGTTAACATAGATGTAATTATTATTACAGGGTAATTCCGGCGTTATGGATGCCACACTGTTTTACAGCAGAGACGAGTTTAGGATCGATGTATCGAGTCACGGCCGAGTCACTGTCTGCCTTCAAACGATGACATGCCTCTTCAGGGAGTACTTAGCATATTACTTACATTTGGACTTTATTAAAAAAAAAAGGTCTTGGCTGTGTGTTTTTCATACTTTCCTACCTCCCTAAGAGAGTTTTTTTAGACTGATGGTGCTAATGGTGAACCAGGATCAGGATGTATTTATTGCTAGAGACTTTATAGGATAAGGGCATCTGCCAAATGCCATAAATGTAAATGTAAAAGTTTGACATTGCACCTCTTGATGCCGAAACTGTATTCATTTACAGTTTCCGACACATAGCAATTTCTAAGAGTTATGGATGTAACTTTTCTTTGAGGCTACATATTCGCTACAAACTCTGAGAATTTTAATGATCATCGCAGAAAGCATGGAACGTAGAACATAGACTTGAAGTATCGATCTGAAAATATTTCTTGTTTTGGGAATACATCATTAAGAAAAAACATGCATTATTGGATGCGCTGTGTCTGAAGCTCCATATATTTGATTCATATCCTATGCAATTTTCTCTATAATTTGACCAGAGAAGTAAAATATGCTGAAATATAAGTGAACATTTTAAAAGTAGCTTTGTTTCTTTGCTTTCAACTTTATTTTTCCATTGTAAGGGTGACATTTGAATGGAATTGCAATATAGCATTATGCATTGTATAATTAGTATTTATACTACTACTACTACTAATAATAATAAATAATAACACATAATAAATAATAATAATGTAATAAGTTACATTTCTCAAGAGGAAACTTTGCTGAGCTTAACCCAAGTGATATTAACGCAACATGTTCTGTACTGAAACCGAACATGACATGAACGCATGAAATAGTTTAGTGAAGTATGAAAATAAAATTATAGAATTATTACAAAAAACGCTGATTGCTATACTGATGCACTGATGAGTCTAACCAATCCGAGGTGATTATTGTGTACACAGAGCCGCCCTCACAATTCAGCGTTTTATGAAAACTCTCTTTCTTCCTCTTTTTTTCCCCCCATTCTGTCCATCTCCTCCGCCTCTCTCTCTCTCTCTCACACACACACACACACACACACACACACACACACACACACACACACCGAAAGCGAGTGACAGTGCGTGGGTTGTGTTGCGTGCGAGGGGCCCGGGCTGGCTCAGCCTCTGTGTGGTCTGAGTGTGTGGTCTCCAGCTGACGGACGAGAGAGAGAGAGAGAGAGAGAGAGAGAGAGACAGAAAGAGAGAGAGAATGTTTACTTTCACCAGGCCTGGCCTAGACGTCCTACAGCCTCTCCTGAGATTGTGTGTGTGTGTGTGTGTGTGTATGGTGTGGGGGATTACCCACACACACACACACAAACACATTCTCTTATCTCGAACACTGATCCTTTCCCTTCTTTTGCTTTTTTAAGTGGCTTTATTAAAGCAGCAAAAATGTATGAATTGTTTGTAAAATGTGTGTTTTTTTAATTTTTTTTTTTTTTAAATAATGTGTTCTCATGTTTACTAAATCACCATCGGACACACACACACACACACACACACACACACACACACACACACACACACACACACACACACACACACTTCAGAAAAAGAGCTTAATGTAAGTCTGTATGCACTTCTGGTCTTGTATCATAGTTGTATTATGGGATGCATGGTCCGACCGCAAAATGGCCGCCATTCCCTCAGTAATCACATGATCACACAGATAATATGCAATAACGTGCATGCGTGTGAAAACGGCACCGATGCATCTTGTCACACACTTTTCAAGCTTATGATGCTTAGTTTTGGAAAAATAAAATAGCGAACTCTGAAGCAAAACCTGAAAAATTTCAATGCATACACACACACACACACACACACATTCACCTGCACAACATCATACACTTTTAATGCTGTTACATTTAAATATATGATGTTGAATTTATGAAATAGTTTTTATCCTAACCAGAGTAATTCTCACAACCACACACACACACATCCGCTGACTCACTTTGTGCGTACGCTGTAACCTAAAATATCCTCGTATTATCTTCACAATCCCTGTGTTTACACAAAGCGGCTGATTTAGTATACATTCATTACACAATTCATGTGTCGTTGGGAAACCCTCCACACACACACACATACACACACATGCTTTGCCAAGTTACTGTGTAATGGAAACTTCATTTTGTTTCAGAATATGCAGAATGTGAAACTTTGGGGGAAAAAATGACAAAATACACCACCAATAAAACCAGCAATAAATAAAGGAATCTTTTAAAATTATAAACAAAACAGGAAATAAAAATGATTTGGTTACTTTAAATCATTAACCATCAGTAACATTTTATTAATTATTATTATCATGTTTCTTTTTTCAAATAATATTATTGGAATTTCTGAGGCGAGGGTCATAAACTATAATAACAAAAGTAATAAGGGAAAATAAAAATTTATGAAGGTTATAAAACTAAAAATAGAAAACATTAGAAAAACAAAAATGAGCTGAATAAATGAATTTATAAAAATGTTATTTCGTTCAGCACTATTTTCCTTACTTTAACATTGTAGTTAAAATAAAATAAAAAAATAAAATAAAATAAAATAAAATAAAATAAAATAAAATAAAATAAAATAAAATAAAATAAAATAAAATAAAATAAAATAAATGGTTTCTTAGTGCCAGTATAATGTTAAGAGAAAATCAAACCTGATCTAATATTTACTAAAATAATACTAATATATTTAACTACTTAAACAAAAATAAATAATATATAATAATTACAAATATAGTAAAATATATGTATATATATTTTACCCCTGTCTAGTTTAACTGTTTAGTAAGAGAAACTCAATGTAATGTAATTTTTTGTTTCCACAAAAGAAGAAAAGTGACTAAATTCACAGCAAGTGTAAGCTGGTGTTTTGTTCTTCCTCAAACCTGATAATAAAACTTAAATATTAAAAAACAACAACAACAAATACTATTGGTTGATATAGAATAAAACATGGTGACACAAAGGTTTATTTTTTAATTCCAGATTTTTGGACGATTTTTCTGTGTTCAGAAAAGAGCCATTTGTTTACAAAAAATTTAATAAAATGGGGAAATAGATGCATTCACGAACAAATTTAATGTGTTACTTTAATGTAAAATGTGCTTGCATGACCATAATTTTTATTTTTTTGTGAACCAAACCTCTGCGTACTATAGGTTTCAGCAAAATGCCGACACTGGAATTTTGGTATTTGTTTACAGTAATGTAAGATGGAATTATTTATAGTTTCCTGACATTTTCGAACCGCGGCTCTTCAATCATCTTCAGTTGTGGAAAGGCATGATTAAAACCAACTCCCAGAAAATCATCCAAATTCTTTCGACATTTCGAGGAGGACTTTTAATCAAGCGAGAACAGATTTCAAAGCCCGTCTGGATGGTTATAGACCCGCGCAGGATGTCACTGAAAATAACACATGTGCATGCTAGCTGCTAATTCAGAGCTGAGTGGCAGCCGAGGATCTTAGAGACTGGAGAGAGAGAGAGGCTCGCTGCCGTCATGCCGCCTCCTCTCCGACTTCTCTTCTGTCTCTGGGCGGCTCTCTAGGGAAGAGCTGTGTAACGCTGCACTGCTGAGAACGCTCAGCACAAATGTTAATATAACCTGCCACTTTTCAGCAAAGTCAATAAACAGGGCCACCCAAATGTCTAATTAGTGTGGGTGTAGAGGACAGGAAATGGAGCAGTGAGAACAACCCCTCCACCACCACCACCACCCCGGGCGCCAATGTGAGCACGTAGAACAGAGAACGTTCATGTCTTGAAAGATAAAATCAGGGAGCGTTGTGCCTTATGCTGTTCTGAAGAACCCTGAAGAATAAAGACCCCAAACTCGGGCGTACACAGTGATGACAGGCTACCACATGTTCCCTTTTATGTTACATTTATGTTATGTTTATTTATATGGCAGATGATTTCATCCAATGTTGTTTAGAATTGCGGGTTAAGGATCTTGTTAAAGGACGCATAATAGGCAGCTTGGCACTGGCACTGGCAGCTTGGCCGAGTACGTTTGATGCCAGAAACCATGAAACAAAAAAAAAAGAAAAGAAACCATTTCAGCATGTCAAAGTGCTTGCCGATGTGATCTGAGAACTTTCTCTCGGCTAGCATTTTAGCTAAAGTAAGGAATAAAAGACTTGAAGAGGTACTGTCACAGAAAAATAATCAAGGACAGGGTGACGTGATGAAGCGGATTTAGTTACCACGGCAAAGTTGATTATTTTATTATAAGAGTATATCCTGGAGCGTTTTGTTCCATTAATATCACCATTTTCATTCATACTTTTTATCCATTTATAGATACATTTAATGTTGTGGAACATCCGCAAGACAAGTCTGTTCCTGTTATCACGTACGGTACGTTATAACAAATACAAACAATCATTCCTTCACCAGCCTCTCTTTTTCTTTTAAAAAGACAAAAAAAAAAAATTCTAGCGTGTCATGTTTCTGAGACACCGTGGACTGTTACAAAGTGCTGGCACTGGAGACTCCTTCCAAAAAGCTAAATAAACGTCTCTTTATGGAAAACTTCTCCATATCAACAATTATGTGTGTTCTTTTATCCATTTATGTTGAGCATCCACCATTAAAAGTATGTGTAAGTTGAAACAATGACAGATTAGACTTTGTCTTGTAGTCAGACTTAATGTCAGACCTGCTCGTATAGACAATTAATCGCTTCCTGTGGACCAATCAGATTTGAGAATTCATCAGCAATGAGGTATAACCTAGACTGACCAAATAGACATCCTCTAAGAGCAAAGTTAAGTTAGAATTATGCATAAAACACCTTCAGCAGTGTTTTTTTCCCCCTTAAGACTAGTTATGCTGGAACTTTATCAATGCTATAAAATGTTAGAAGGAGTGGTTAGATCTACTGTAACTCTACTGCCCTCAAGAAGAACAACAATACTACCTTAAATTAGTTCTCATTCAGAGATGACAGGCTCCTACAGCTTCCCTGTGTACAGCAGTAATATACATTTGATCCAAAAAACGTAGAGGAAGAGCTTCAATAACAATTTTGCGATTGAACTCTATCTGGAGCCATAATGGATCTACAACCCTGAGCTCCAAAAACAGATTAAAGGGACTTGAAGAACAAGACCTGCTGTGCAGACATCCTCAGCCAAAACAGCACTCTTTTGGAAGCTACCATAACTGAGGGGGATAAGCTATGGACTCTACCACAGAGTCACGATGAGAACGTTTGGATAGTCCTGTAAGCCTGAAAAAGGGCTTTGTTTCTGACTTGTAGTAGGCCATCAGGGAGACGATGGGAACTTTGCTTTACTAGAAAAACACGGTTTTGTATATTTTGAAGGAAAACGAAAGAACGTGTGATATCCTGATAACCTTTACATGATATTAGCTTCGGCCAGTTGAGTCCACAAGAAATACTGAACTGCTGCAGATTTTTGAGCGTTCTACACAAATGCGTTCATGACACTGATATAGTACTTTTGCAAGTCCCGCTGTTCACTCGAGAAGTGCATCTTTAACACCGATATCCCAATTTTTCCAGTTCCGCCATGCTTTCTTCCAACTCTCCCAAGCCTTTAATGGCACCATCACTTTGAGCAGCACTGACTTGAATCCACTAGTTGATTTCAGATCTTTCAATAGTCTTTTAATGTCCAGACTGAAACTTAAAACCCAACATTTCGTTTGGCAAAACTTCACCCTGCGAACTGGGCCTTCCGTTGCAAGTGTATCGTTGCCGTAGTCGCCGTTTTCATTTGCACGCATTTCTCACCCCCTTTTTTGATCTATTCCTGTCCATTTTTGATATGAAAAACAATTTATACACGAAACCATACTTAAATTTGGGGCTCTTTAAAGGACTGATACCAAGGGCTCGCTTATTATGCTGCCATACCATGCCGCCGTTTTGACGCCAACCGGTAGCCCAGCACTGGCACATTTTTAGAGTTATATAAGTTCATCAAGAATTTCCAAGAGGGGTTGTGAAAAGAAATGCTCTACACAGAACATTTAAAGGGTTCCCTAGAGGAACAAGTTGAAGAACCATTCTAGAAATAGCCTTTCACATGATATACGCATAGTTTTGGTGTGACATGGCCAGACGTCCAGCAGAGTTACTGTTATTAGTTCAAATTGATTATCTGATTATTCCCAAAGTGTTTTAGAGCGCTCAGTTTACCAGCATATGATACATCCTACTTTTATCCATTTACACTTACATTTAGTTAGTTCCTGGTAAAGTTGCAACTTTGCCACTGACAGCTATAAGACTCTGACACTGGAGACTCCTTCTATAACTGGTACATAAACATCCCATTACAGAAAATTCAACCATATCAATGCTTACTGTTTACGTGGAACGTCTGCCATTATTATAGAAATTATAGCTATATTAGAAAGAAGGCATTCATAAAGACCTGTGTTTTGAATTACATCCAGCCCTATCTTCAGATCTGCTGTGATAGAAAATTAATCAACACCTTCTAACCAGTCAGCATCATGAATTCAACAGCTCTGCTGTAAAATATACAGTATATAAAACTCTTTTGTGGTGAAGATCCATGTATTCCTTGTTTATATATATGAGGTCTTAGATAGATTTACCACAGAACAGCCCAAGAATTGAGTTTGAGATGTTCTGTGGAGATTTTCCACATTTCTGACAGTGTTTACTGATTTCAATCATTTTTATGCTCCAGTCAGACTCCCTCTGTCTCTCTTATTGCTTTGCCAATGGGCTTAGCCCGTAATTACACTTGCCTCCTATTACAGTCCCTCCCTTGACAACATTTGGATGACGTCGCTGCACACATACCATTGATGGATTTTATCCGTTCCATCGCATCTAACCCTGTCCTTTCTTTCATTTTAAATGGAGCATTTGCATGTACCATTTCCACTTGTTCTGGGAATGGCCATAGCGTTATTAGACAGGCTGAGCTAGAGACCACCCAGGCGCGCGGTGGCCTCATAGATATTTAGCCAGCTAATTGCGCAAGGCAATGGGAGCTTTGATAAGTGAGGAGAGGCTTCCTCCTGGGATCTGGGCCACTTTCATGGTGTGCTGGGGTTAGTCTGATAACTGCGTGAAAGCTGCACTGGATGTTTCTTGGTGCTGGCAGGCAAGCCCGTTCACGGCCTTGCTAAGTGGTCGAACATCATGGGGCTAGTTAGTTAGCATAAACATGCCACTTAGCCTAACTACCTCAGGGAGCCACATGGCCGTTTGAGGAAGACACAGTGGAGCAGAGTTCCATAAACAATGCAGTTAATGACCTGATGACTTTATGGGAGCAAGATTTTTTGTGACCATGATGGAATTTCAGCTAGTGCCTGTTCCATGCTAGCAGCACAGTCTGCTTGCACGGAATCGCAAAGTTGTTTCTGGAGCATGAGCATAAGACTGCCTAAAATCTGATCATTTATAATATAATGTAATATATTTCACTCAAGATAAGCATTAACTGTACAAAATGGTACATTGTGACTGGGGTGGTACACTCCAAATAATGTCTCTCTCTCTCTCTCTCTCTCTATATATATATATATATATATATATATATATATATATATATATATATATATATATATATACACACACACACACACACACACACACACACTCACCAGCCACCTTATTAGGTACACCTGTGTACACCTGCACATTCATGCAGTTATCTAATCAGCCAATCACGTGGCAGCAGCACACTGCAAAAATCCTGCAGATAAAAGTGTGATCTCTGTGACTTTGATCGTGACATGGCTGCCGGTAACAGAAGGGCTGGTTTGAGTATTTCAGAAACTGCCGTTAGCAGAAAAACTGCTTCTATGGTATTCTAGGTGGTTCCTAGTGTGTTGCTAGGTGGTTGTTATGGTTGCTATGGTACATTATTCTAAGTGGTTACTAAGGTGGTGCTATGGTATTCTAAGTGGTTCGTAGTGTGTTGCTAGGGTTGTGTTATGGTATTCTATGTGGCTCCTAGTATGTTGCTAGGTAGTTGCTATGGTAGTCCAGATGGTTCCTAGTGTGTTGCTAGGGTGGTGCTATGGCGTTACACGGCATTGCTAGAGTGTTGCTAGGGTTGTACTATGGTATTCAATGTGGTTCCTAGTGTGTTGCTAGGCAATTGCTATGGTAGTCCAGATGGTTCCTAGTGTGTTGCTAGGGGTGTGCTCTGGTATTCCAGGTGGTTCCTAGTGTGTTTCTAGGTGGTTGCTATGGTATTCCAGGTGGTTCCTAGTGTGTTGCTTGAGCGGTGCTATGGTGTTACACGTTGTTGCTAGAGTTTTGCTAGGGTTGTGCTAGGAAGTTGATATGGTATCGCAGGTGGTTGCTAGTGTGTTGCAAGGTGATTGCTATGGTAAACGAGGTGGTTGCTAGGGTGTTGCAAAGCGGTTGCTAATGTGTTGCTAGGGTTGTGCTATGGTAATCCAGGTGGTTGCTGTGGTATTCCAGTTGGTTGCTAAGGGGGTCCTAGGTGGTGCTGCTATGCTATTCCATGTGGTTGCTAGGCAGCTGCTAGGGTGTTTTGCTACAGTAAGTTGTATGAGGAATAAGTAAATAAATAAATAACTTGTATTCTTTTGCATGTTTAATTGGAGATACTTTCTGACTTTCACTCGCATAGATTTTTGGTCCGTACTTCCACATTAAACTGACTGAAATTTGGACAGAGTACTTTCCCATACTTTCACATAAGTACAATTTCTCAGTACTTTTTTCCCCTCTCATGCTGAAATGGCAGTGATGTAGATGAATTTCAGCACAGCTTAATGAGGCCTGCTAGTGTGCCATGTTTAGGGTTGAACGGGGACGGCGGAGCACCACAGCTTGTCCTCACGCGGCTCTGACACAGATACCCTCCCAAGGTGAAGAAGGGGTGAAGGGAACTTTACCTCACCCCTCCGTGCCACTAGCCATTGTGTCAGGCTCCACTTCCACTTATTTGTCACGCTTTTTCCCCCATGGGCTGCCAGCCAACCATACAGGAAACAGAGATCACAAATACTGCATTTATTTAAAGAACACACACACACACACAAAACACTTGAACAGGAGATCAGAAATGTGACTGTATTACGTCCTTATTGGTGTGTTTGTAGGAGCCACTAGACAACCCTGCATCCTATATATATATATATATATGTGTGTGTGTGTGTGTGTGTGTGTGTGTGTGTGTGTGTGTGTGTGATTAGGTGTACACTCTTGGTGAGAAAATGGTTAAAAATAGTATTAAGGTAAAGTAATTTACCATAAATTTAAATCTACACCCTTTAAAGTTTCTTTAGAGCCCTTAACTTTGAAGAACGCTTTGTCTACTTTGTATGATCTTTCACATGCACTATTGCTCTGAGAACTTTGAGAAATACAATTACACACATTCTTGAATTTGGTCTATTGTCCACCAAATGTAGAAAAAAAAAAAGAAAAAAAAGTAAGATGTATATAAAACATGGACTGTAGGACATTTGGATTTTTTTTTTTTTGCTGCCAGAGACATCTTTAGCTGTAAAATAAAATAACATAATCCAGTAAATAATTCAGCACGTTATATTAAAGTGTACAATAATATTTCAGCTAATTATTATAACCATTAGAGCTTGTGGTTCCTGAACTTTCCACAGAGAGAGCACATTTTTTTATTAAATTAGTCATTAGCGTTCTCTTGACATTATTTATATGTATAATACCTTTGATAAAGGTGGTTCATGATTTCCGCCATTTTGGATTTAAATAATACCTCTATTACCTATTAACACCTCATACGTACACTCACTGCAAACAATGAGGTCTTAGCAAGTAAACTATCTTGAATGCATAAAAATTCAACTAATATTTCTCTTTATTAGATTAAAAAAAAAAATAAGATGATTAATCCTATTTCTAAATATTTTTTACTCGTTTCCAGCTTGAAATAATCTTACTCTACTGGCAGTTAATTTTACTTATCTCAAGTGTTTATCTCTAGGAAATACTTTAAGCTTGCAACTAATAAATATTTCTAGAAACAGGCTTAATGCTCTTATATGTGTTACATAATAATCTCAGAATATATAACTTTCCAGCTTTTATTCGAGATATCTTGACTTGCTAACTTGTTTTCTTTTTGCAGTGAGGGGGAAAAAGAGTCAAATCCAGAACACTTGCAGCTCTTCAGTTGCCACTCTAAGGGCACGTTTAAGGGTTTTAGGTAGAAAAATAGAAGCTTATTAGGAAGCTAAGAGCCTTTAGCTATGTACAAAAACACTGAAAAAGCCTTTTAAGTGTTTGTTTTAAACCTATAGGCTACTGAAACACGAACTGTACACACACACACACACACACACACACACACACACATATATATATATATGCAACAAGAAACAAGAAACAAACCAGACTAAAAAAAAATAGATGTGCCTGTACCACCGTAAAATGATGTGAACATTCAAAATATTTTATACTCTTTTAAACTTTAAAATCTTTGGGGGTGGGGGTGGGGAAAAATAAAACAAATACTGATGACTGTATTTGATTAAATGACTGTATTCAATCTTTGCTGATGTTTTGATATATGTTTGTATATGTATGTATATGTATGTATATATATATATATATATATATATATATATATAATTTGTAAAATGTACAGACTAATGGCTAAGAGCCATAAAAAGTTCTAATGAAGACCCTTTATAGGTTCTTCAGTTGTCTCTCTGGGGGAACAATTATCTGTGCGGAACCCTAAAACTTATCAGAAAATAGACTAGATCATGAACTATATATCATTATATCTATACATCTTTATATGGTCATATGATCACATGGCAAGAGAATCACAGATGGAAAAAAAAAAAAACCTCTTGGGGATAAATGTTTAAAAATGTTTCAAATCTAGAAGCTTAATGGTTTGTTGGTTTGTCTCTCTAGGCGAACCCTTTAAAGTTTTAGATCTACAGCTCTGTCAGAGTTCCAAGTAGCACACACTTAAAGCAAATAACCCTTAACTGTCCAAATAACCCTGAGAGTCCCTTTTACTGAAGATTGTCCAATAATTTGTAAGTGATCTTCTCAGAGCTCATTTAATGCTTATAGATGTGTTAAGATAACACTTTTAAGGAGACATTTGCAAGTGTATTCTCTACCAATTAAAATAATAATAATAATAATAATAATAATAATAATAATAATAATAATAATAATAATTCTGTAATTCTAACTTTATGGTTCTGTAATTGAGCCCTGGTATAATGTTAATAAAAACAAAAACAAAAGGGAGACCATTTTATGGCTACTGAAACACAATCCTCTAAAAATAGAATGCAAAATAATAGCAAAATAATAATAGCAAATATAATAGCAAGGAGAATAGCAAAAATAAAAATAAAATAGCCACTAAAACATTTTCCATGTCAAATTTTACAATAAATATTACTGTAACTATAAAACTCAATTTTTTTGCATTAGCTACAGTCATATTTTTGATACCAAAATAACAAATTTACATTTAAAGAAAGTACAAAGGAAGCTGAAATGATTGAATTATATGAAGAAATGGAAAATAAATATATAAAAAGCATTTCTCTAGCCTGCCTCGCCTCCTACACTGTGCTTACCTTTATATTTCTATCCTCTGTCACACAATGTAAAGTAATTTTTCTATGAAACTTCTGAGCTGTAGATATTTCCAGTGATTTGGTTGCGGTTGTTTATTCGCAGTGGCAGCAGGGGGAGCACTTGAACACGGAGCTGGGGTTTAACCTGAGGCAGACTACGGCCTACCTGCACACTAATTCATCTAGGAGATGATTTAGACAACAAACCGCCTTTTCGTGGCACCTGCGGTGTGTAAACACTTAACGCGAATCAGGTCATGCTTAGGAAAATGAGCAAGACATTGATCAAGGAATATTAAACCAACTACGCAACCACCATATGCTGTACATCATGTGTTAATATTACTGAAATTATTTTTAGCTAACCAAAAACAGACCACGTTCTATAGCAAAGTAATCACAGCTGATCTGTAACTTTATACTGTATATATTCACAAGAGATACATAGCTTAAACATTAAGACAAGAAAGAGCAAGTTATAATACTGCACCAGAAAGTATGACACATGACAAAGATATTATATAAGAATTAATATTAAATATTGCACATGTGAGTGTAGAAACGAAGAGGGAAGTGATAATAGCTACATTATTGCTGACATTATTAATCGAGATTACAGTGGTTAAAACCTGGATTAGACGGTAGATGACACTTGAAGCTATGAACTTTGACCCAGAAAATGTGAATCTCTGTTTTTTTTTTTCTTAAATAACCATCAAAACAAAACAAAGCCAAATGTTGTGGCCTAAAACTGACTTCGCAAATAGGACGAATTTCTAACGCTGGACTAATCATGAAACTACATTGTTTCTTGAGGAATTCTCGATTCTGATTGGTCAGAAAGTGTTCATAACAGCAGCTCTGACAGGAGCACATGTTCATAATAACGCACTCATTCAACACGTTATCGTTTGATAACAGCTCATTCACAGGGACTTGTTCGGCGGATACTACACTAATAATAAGCGCCTAAAAAAATGTGTGCAATAGTTAATATGGTGAGGTTTTCTGTAAGGAAAAATGGTTTATTTAACATTTGACGAGTTTACGTGACAAGTGTGTTTTTTTTGCCGTATTCATTTCAAGAGAGTGAGAGAGGAAAAAAGAGAGAGGCTGGTGAGGGAAAGACTGTTTACAGCTGCTATTGCATAAATGGTAGCAGGTCATGGACGTTCCACAGCATTAAATGTAACTATAAACGGATAGAAAGCACATGTCATGCTTTAATAAACAAACAAAAAAAAAGTGCTGTGGCTGAGGAGGAATAAGAAACTTAAGTAATAATAATAATAATATTAAATCAATTTCGGGGTGGTAACTGTGACTCTGCTGTATGGCACCGCCAAGGTGCTGATGACTTTCCTATTTCGTGCAAACATATCAGTGTTATTTTGTCGTTAAGGCTGAGTTGTCATGCACTTTATATCATATCATATATTATATGATAGTCCTGCTATTATGCCCTGGGCACAGACAGCAGTTTATCCTGTCTACCATGACAATTACCCCCCCCCCCCCCCCCCCCCCCCCCCCCCCCCCCCCCCCCCCCCCCCCCCACACACACACACACACACACACACACACACACACACACTCACTGACTCACATACACACACACACACAGCTGATGGTTATCGCTTCTGCAATAAATCTTGACGTCCTGTGCGGCACCTGTGGGTGGGTACGTTTTTAACCTGCCTCTGTATCTATCCAAACAGTCTGATATGGGAGTTGTCTAAGTTGTAGTTATGCCTCAAATCCCTGACTCCAGATCGGATCCTCCCCGTCTCACAGGCACATGTGAACCGTTCCGATGAAACTCTGACTCTGATGCAGGGTCGGTTTTGTAAACCAGGTCTCAGCGGTGCGTATGGAATGAGGAAGGTGTTTAGAATTGCGGCAGCTTGTGGGAGGCTCAGTGCCTCGAGGCTGCGTCTCAATGTGACCGAGAGGCTCCTCACAGTCTTGGCCTTGCTCCTAACCTGGATCACGCTTTGTCTTGCTATTATTATTTCACTTTTTCAGTAGTTATCTGTACACTGTGAGAGAATCATTGTGGCACGGCTAACGCAGTGACTCCTCTGACTTCTGAAGAAATTGTGCATAGTGACGATGCTTTCAAAAACAGTGGAGTTAAAATATATCTAATAGAGCTCAACTGAGTAATCATCATTATACATAACATCCCTCAGGTATACTGTTGTGTAATGGTATTATATCATTATTAATGTTAGCAATTGTAATTAATGCTGGTTGTTTAGAGGATTTTGAACTTGTCGCATTTCTTCTGCAGACTTGTTTTTGCCTCTTGAAAAGGAAAACCTTCCAGAAAAGGTCCTCTATAGCGCTGACATAGAAGAACCATCTGATTGATTGTTAGTACCACAGATAAATAAAACAACTTTTTTTTTTTTACCTCATAAATGCTACAATCATGTGAAAGGATCTCTGTAGTGGAAAGTAATTTTGGTGTTTACAAAAATTAATCACGAAACCAAAGAGGCTTTTTTTTATGGAAAACAAAAATGGCACCGCTCTAAAGAACGAGTGCTTAGAAAGAATATTGCTATACCTTTTCGTCTTAGATGTTCAGTTTTCTGTATTAGTGTGTCAGACATTTCCACGGCTGTTCATCTGTATGTACTTTTCAACAAAGAGATCATTTTTTGAACGTCGTTTTTCAAAAATAAGGGGATCTTTAGATTTGTTAAAGTTGCTTGACTCCCACAAGGGCTCTTCTAGGTGACTCTGTCTACTGGCATGTTTTTGGAAGGTTGGAGGAGACCCACATGGACATGGGGGAAAAAATGTGAAACTCCACATAGACAGTAGCCTGAGCTCAGGATTGAACCAGGAATGCTGGAGCTGTGAGGGACACTAATGCAGAAGACAGAATAAAAATCTCAGAAGGAAAGGTATATAAAAAGTATTCAGGATTAAACCAGTCCACTTGCTTTTCTTGTGGGGCAGTCTGGGAAAACCCGTCGGATAAGCAGTGGCTTGTAACTATAGATTTTGGTGAGGCAGGACGACATTAATAACAACATAGCCTCCAACAAAATGAAGTCTAGATGCTATCTCACTTGACTTATGCTGTAGGCTAGTGAATTTTTAGAGTAACCCTGTAACCCGGCAGTTGAGAACAGACAACATAGAGTCATCCAGTGACCAGTCTAGCAGCTCATTTTGAGTGGTTTAAAATGTACATTTCTTGGTGTGTTTGATACAACAGGTGTATTTCCCAGGTTTCAGCACAATTTCCAGCCCAACATCATCTTAAAACACACACAAAACACCTGAAACTAGCCCTCCAAAACTGGCCATTAGAAAAGGCAGACACGTTGTTCTTCTTTCGCTCAGCCTTTGCGTGGGAAACAAGGTCACCCTGGTGCATTCTGATTATACAGAAATGATCCACTCTGTAATCTCCCTTTCCCTCTCCAACCCTCTGTAATACATCTTACAATGGAAATACTTCTGTACATCATAGACACACAGACTGCATTTACACTGGCCTTCATTTCAGAAATATGTCAGATTTAATTCAGATTATTGGCTATAAAGCACGATAAGAGTATTTTCAACTAGTCCATTCTGGCAACCCCATGAATTGCCCTGTCCATTTACATTACGTTTAGGGAATTTGACAGATGCCCTTAACTTTTACATTATCTCATTTATTTATAAAAAATACACCACCACTTCCTCTAACTCTAACCCTAACCCTGAATCCTGCCCCAATGGATCTCTATTAGGGCTTGTTGCAGTTCCCATTTTGACCACTAGGTGCAAAAAACTCTATGGAGCTCAATGGGGCAGTGGGCATGCTGCCCCATGATTGCGCAACATTTAGAAATGTGAGCAAATCAGTGGAAACCTGGCTTCTATCTGTTAAACAGGAACAGCGTTAGTCATCCAAAATGTTAATTAGTATTTCAACAGAATTTAAGATGTGCGGAATTGTCAATGAGTAATTTATGAAGATTAATATTTGTTGAATGGCTGATAAACAGGATGGCTGCCCCAAGGACGAGCTTCGACTCGTCGAGCTGAATGTTGATGTGGTTCTAGAAAACATCCAAAAATTACAAAAAAAACCCCCAAAACAAAACAAAACAAAAAAATCAGGTTTTGAGCAAATTATTATTTTTTTTGCTAATAACATATTTTCAGAAAACACATATTATACTGAACACACAGAAGTCTAGTGAATTCACGTAAATTTTAATCTTAAAATCCGATCTTCTCCCTTGTCACGTTTGCGGGGTTTAGCAGTACTTACTTTGCTAGATCTTTACTTGTGATTGAGATAGATGCAAAAAAGAAGGATATTTCATTTCAGGAAATCCTGTCGTTTCTGGACCTCTGTACAGCGGCAAAAATATGTGAAGGTATATGTGAAGGACACCACACACTTGTACCTACACTTCACATTTGGAATGACTTCGAATGATGATTGTAAAGACCTACACATTCGATAAACATGCAGCTCAGCTGCATACATGTAAACACCCTACATCAAATTCCTTCCATTCATATGAAATGACTCGCTGATGAGGATCATCCCAGCTTGTCTAAATAAGACAAAACATGGCATCCACCTTTGACACCAACCAGAATAACTGTGCCTGGTATTTACTCTCTGTTCAAATAAATCAATTCAGAAGGGTGTTGTAGTAATTGTATCAAATCAGACCACCCTGTTTCAGGAAAATATGTGGCTGAGCATGAACACAGAGGGACACGATGTACTAGAATGCACCTATTGGTCCTTGGACATGCTCCTGGCACCGTGACTCACTTCACTGGAATACAGTGAAAAGCTAGCCATGATAAACACCTTTCTCCTTCCTCCTACGCCTCCCGTTCGGTGCATTATTAAACTCTGTTCACGTGTACCTCGCAAATCATTTCTTGTGTGGTCTAAAATCAGAGACAATCTGATCTGGAAATCAGAAAATATCCAACATATATCAAAACAGATTGTTTAGGAGTTTTTTTTTTCTATCCCGCTCCCTTACTGTAAGTCTGGACTGATATCAGATATCTTAACAAAAGAAGGCGGATGCAAATGACAGGGCTGGGTTGTAAATCAAACAGCACCATAACTGTTATGAACTAATACTTTCCTGTAATAATCTTAACCCTGCTGTTAATTTGGAACAATCGGACTAACTGCACTTATGACGCCAAGCGTATTTACCTCATTAAGGATCCAGACTACGGCCTTTCTGTCTTTTCATCTTAATGCTTATCGCTAGAGCTTTTTCACACCCAAGGGTTTGTCCACTGTAATTTGAGGCGTTTTGTGACTCGAGCTTGTATGTGCATGTTCCCTGTGCTTATAAACAAGGTGTCAACATTTCAGGTTGGTGCTAAAGCCCTTATTTTGGTTGTGTCTGGGTCACTATTACATAATCATTTCAGGAGCTTGAGTATTAACCATTTAGTTGCAGAGAGAAATCAGTTCTAGTGTACGGAGTTGAAGGAAATACTTAAAAACCGACAGGAAGACAGTTACAAATTGTAATATACACACAGAGGTGGTAGAATTAAGCAAATTGTTTACTTAAGTATCTTAAAAGCTACAAAAATACTCTTTAATTCTTAACTCAACCCAATAAAAGTGTAAACTATTACATTTACTCAAAGTATGAAAAACTATTTTAATAAGTCTGACATTTATTAGCTAAATCTAGCTTACCAACAACCAGAGAGAATCCTCAGCTAATCTCTCTAATGCTAACTAGCATGCTAATAGCTCTGACAGTACAAACTGGCTAGAGTGCAAAACAAACTTTAACTTGAAAGCTTGATATTTGTAGTGATAGATATCAAATTACTTGTGGCCGAGGAAAAATTCTTGAACAAGAGCTATTTTTTCATTTTTTTACTATAGTATTTTGGCTAACACTTCACTCATGCATGCAAAATCTGTCTTCACAGTAAGAGCGATGTTAGTAATATTAATCAGTAAAATAAATGATTAAAACAAAAGGAGGAGGAGATTGTGAATTTCTCTCGTGACCCTTAGTTTTGGAACCCCTTGCAGCAGAGTTTAAAATTTAGACATAATGAATGTAATAGTTTTGCTATGGCAAGAAATATCAATCTGTTATTAGCATGATTTTATATCCATCGGGCTAATCTGTATTGTGATAGCTAGCTATTATCATTAAGCTAGTTTGTATCGTCAGAGCTCTTAGCATGCTAACTTTAAGTTTAGGGGGGAAATCATCTTACTATTTCCAAAAAAAATATATAACGAGTGACAAATTTTATTATGTGAGTAGTAGGTAGAGACTTCAAGTAAAGTACAGATAACTGAAAGTTGTACTTAAGTGCAGTAACAAAATAGTTATATTTAAAAATAATTAAAAATAATTAAGTACAGTGTTAAAGTGGTTATGCTTAAAATAATTCGAATGTTTTATAAATCAAATTAATTACTAGAAATAATAATTATTAATTGCGCCAATTTGCACCAGTTCTCCCAGGTGTGTGTGTGTGTGTGTGTTTGTGTGTGTGTGTGTGTGATTTTATAAGGAAATCAGATGGGAGGTTGGTTCAAACATCTTGAGGAACCTGCATGACAGCCTTAATGTTTTTTGTTTGTTTGTTTGTTTGTCTTTTATCTTATTTTTTGACATTTTTAATAAATTTTAATCTTAAATTTTAAATATGGTCTATTACTCCATTAATATCCTAATTTCTTTAATAATTCTGAATAGCATTTATTTGATTCATTTATTTAGAAAAATATTTGTATATCTATTATATACAATATACAAATTTAATATATAATATTTTGTAAATCTAAAATTTAGTCTTTCCTGACACACTAATGCCGAAGACAAATATTTAAGACTCTCTCTCTCTCTCTCTCTCTCTCTCTCTCTATGTTTATTTATATCATTGTCTCATAAGGCAAGGATTCAATATTTACCACTGAAGCTGCTACAATATGATACGATTTGGTTTTGATTTCAATTCATAAGGCAACACTTTGATATTTGAAACCACTGAATTTGCTACGACACAATATGATACAATTTCGATTCTTAAATCAGTGAGTCGATACTTGATAACACCACTGACTCTGCTACAATATGACATGATTTCGATTCTTTGACTCTTCAAAAATTTGATATTTGATGATACCAGTGAATCTGCTACGATACAGTATCTGATATGACACGATATGACGCAATACAATTTTGACTTCGTGGGATGGACATGTGACCAACGTAGGCCTACCTTCAATTTGAGTGATGATGATGTAGAAGATTATTTCAAACATGAGAGTTTTATATACATACATTTTTCAATTAAATGCAAAATTTTTCATCATGAATTATATTATTGCCAACAACTTGAGTGAAAAGTAGAACCTGTGAAATATTTCCATGAATTTCAGAGTTTGCTTTAATGCCAGTGTGCACTCGAGCTGGCATGGACTCTACAAGTTTTTTCAAAACCTTATGATCCATTTTAGATCAAATCCATTGGAGTGTCGATCACAAGCTTCAATAGTAGGGATTAGAGATGAGGAAAATCTGACCTTTTGTACAAAGCAGTTAACAATATCACACAGTGGTCAATATCACACATTCGCTTACATTTAAATAAGGACCTAGAAATAGTGCGGAATCTTGAAGACTGAATATTCAAGATACTGAACATTTATTTTCTTTGTTTCAGATATTTCAAAGTTCTAAAACATTCTGTTTAGTTCCGATTTTAAATGAAAAAGATAAAAATAATTTTTAAAAAATCCCAGATTTTCAGTGTGGACTTTTGGACCCCACTGTATATAATTAGGGTTTCTATAGCAGTACTGTCCATGAAAACCATTATACACCATACATATAAAAAACAGACACAAAATAAAATAATACACCTAACAAAATGTTGCTTTAATGTTTACATAAAAAAGCAATTAAATTATAATGAAAATGTATCTAAATTACATGCTATGAGATTTAGCTTGGTCCCTTTTCTCACTTTTGATGCTGAATAAACTTATTTTGAATAAGAACATCATTTAGTATTGTATAACTGGATCTATACTGCAAAATCAGGTCAGAAGAAGCAAGACAGCAAAAGCTCTGGGGACTTGTTCAGGATGTGGAGTCAGAGGAGGGCGACTGTGTGCTCAGGCCGTTTTCCGAACTTTGTTTGGCCAGCCGTGAGAGAATGGGGGGACAGACTGTGTGGTCCTGTGACTAAGAGCTTGTTTAGAGAAGTGAACACGGTGCACATACCTCTCCTTTTCTCTCTCACTCTCCATATTTCAAGACACAAAGTAGAACAGACGGAGACACAAAACAGAAGAGACGTAACTTACGCTGAGGAGCAGGAGCGGCTGGTGGAATCGTGCAAGAGAGACCTTTCAAGGATAAAAACTACATCAATGTAAAGTTTCATTTTTTACTGTTAAAAAATGGATTTTTGTGGAACCGAGCACAACAGCACCATCAAAGGTTGTAAGAAAAACACACAGAATGGTGTGAAGAAGTGGGAAGGGAGGCTGGGGCTAATTTCTTCCCAGCCCAGACTGAATGGCACAGAGTGACACGTCCCCTGGATTTGATCTCCATTTTGCGCTGATAATTTTCACACACATCTGTAACACGTCATCAGCAGAGACTGAGAAGGCACACGTGAAAATACACCCTAATCGGGTGTAATGAACGTGAACAAGGCGGATTATTTACTCTATGATGGCCAATTTATTCAACCTGTGGAATTGCACTCTTTACTTTACTTTCTTTTTTTTTTTCTTCTAAAAGACTCCTAGTGAAGACTGCAAAAAAAAAAAAAAAAAAAAAAAAACTTCCAAAGCATCCATCATTCCATGGTAGCTGGAAACCCCTTTTCTGGTCTCAAGAACGTTTAAAAAATGCTATTTCCTAATATTCAGATTTTACTATTAGTAGATTTAAAGATATTGTAGATTGTATATGTAGATTAAAAAATGTAGTTTAAAATGTCCACAAAAATAAATGACTAATGATGAATGATTAAACTAAAAAATTATTTTAAAAAAAATTCTAAAAATATAATAATTTAATTCTAATTCTAATCATTCTAATAATTTAATTGCAATAATAATTTTTTCAAAAATAAATGTTACAATTTTAAAGGTTCAGCACAAATTCTTAACAACAGATCGACTACTTCCTGTTAAAGTTTTCTTCGGAAAAGTGTATTGCGAAATAATTTATCGCAACGTCGATATTATATTGTCATATCGCCCAGCCCTAGGTCATATAGTCAGATCTTCATGCTTTAAAAAAAATAATAATCTAGATTATACAGCATGAAACTGTTATTTATATATAAAGTGTAAATATACAGTATCACTAATACTTCTTTCAGCAGGTAAATTCTGAGGAAAGATGTAACGATGTACCAACACTTTCAGAAGAAAGGTTTCTCCTTTCCACGTTTCATTTATTTAAAAAAAAAAGAGTAATGTATGTGATGCAGTAACTATTGCTACAAATACAGTGTATCTGTTGCTACATTTTGCATTTAGCTAATCAGTCTGTATCATGATAGCTAGACACTGTATTAGCATGCAAGCTATTTTATTATTGTCAGAGGCTTTACCATGCTAGCTAACATTCGATAGATTATCAAGGATAATGAGAGGTTGCTAGCATAAGGAATGTCTGTCTTAAGCTAGCTTTAGTTAATGTTTGTGCTTGTTTGGCAAAAGGTGCACTAATTTACCATCAGTATTATAAGAAAAATGCCATTTTCGTTCATACTTTAAGTAAAAGTAAACACAGTTTTACATACTCGAGTGAGGAATTGATGTATTTTGGTGCTTTAAAGTAAAAATACGTCATTTACAAAACCACAAAATGTGCTCGCATTTACAGTTTCCTATTTACTGTGTTGGGAAAAGCTCACTAAACATGGTCATTACTGCACATTCATTTCCTCTGGCACATACACCAATTGTTTCATAACAAACATCTAGTCTTTGTTGAAACAGCTGGGTGCTAATCTTAGCTATTTTTCTGCTAATGGGTGCAGCTCATGATTAACGCTTTAATCATGTGTTGATGTTCTTGTGTGCGTGTGTGTTAATTGACTGACCTCATTGTTGCCTTATAAAGTGTTTATCTTTATTCAAAATAGCTATCATTTTGTAAAACGTGCTCTAAATGTCTCTGTGTCTCCTCCTCTTTCTTCACAGGTACATCGTACTGGCAGACTTCCCAGGGCATGTCTTTGTCTCTCATTGATTATGGAAGACCTCGTGCACTTTATTTCAACTCCTACCCCGAGTTTAACTGTCACAGAGTTCTGTGGCCGATCCAGGCTCGTTTGCTAACCCTAGGTCATTGACGTTGCACAATTAACTGAGATGTGTGAGAGAACAGGCAGTACCAGGAGCCAGGTACCAGCGCAGGCCAAACCAAGGGGTCACAAGGTCACGGAGGACGCGACTCACCCGTAGGTGGTTGTGGTTGGCAGAGGCTGCCAGAAGGGCGGAGCGACCACTGCACGCAATGCATGCTCAGACACTCTCCGGCTGTTTACCGCCACCCCGGGGTGTTAGAAGAAACACACACACTAACACACACTCTTACACTCTCCTACGCACACACACACACACAAACACGCCCTCTTGCTTCATCTCTATGGCTGACACACACACAAATATCCCCTGTCATTAAAGTTCGGCATTTTTTTCTCTTCAATATCTAGGTCCTTGAGTGCATTTTCATTCCCGTACGCTCTCCTTGTTAGCGGTTGATATGGAGTGATTGTGTCAAAACAAACTCCAACCATAAAAAAAGCCCTCAAGGCACCTTAAATCAGGTTTTCACAGAAAAACAACTATATTGTACCAGGTCACCTACTTGCTCTGAACCTCTGCCCTAGTTTTAACTGTGACCACATTAATTAAAATCGTAATTAATCAGACGTAACCCTGCTGCGAGACATTACACCGGCTGTTGAGAAAACTGATCCATAATCATTAACCCGGCTTCATGGGAATGTGCAAATAATCTATCTCGCCTTTTGTGTCAGCTCTCACTTATTTCCTGTTTAATTCAACTAGGGGCCTGTCACATATCAAAATCGGCAATCCATCAAGGCAGTTAGTCACCTTATCCTTTTTTTTGCTACGTCTAATGTATTGACTTGTACTATTGTCAGGCCCGGTTAAGATAAACTTCTTATGTAAAGCAATGAAAGAGCAATAAGCTCCTCGTAACAGCAAACACATTGCAGACACTCTTTAGAGAGGGCACGCCTTACTTTGCAGGCTTGTGTCAATCAGTCTGATGATAATTAGGCCATAAGCAAGAGGCATGGAAACTAAATCTTGATAATCTTTTTAAACCTAAGCAAGAGCTACAACAAGCTAACCAGTAAGCTTGAAGCTAATACTTGTGCTAATCTCTTTTCTTAATCATATAACTCATAAAAAGGCCTTGAAACTTGCATGTAAGTTGTAGACATACGACATCATGACTATGCCACAGCACCGTCGAAGTCTCGATTTGTTCACAGTAGCACAGCTACAAATGGCAGGTTTACATTAATGCGATCGTTCAAATATGTTATCGTTTCTGTAGTATCAACTCTTGTGCAGGGATAATTGTTGATATGGTGAAGGTTTCTGTTAGAAGACGTGTAGTTAACATTTATGGAAGGAGTCACCAGTGTCAGCACTTTATAACTGTCAGAGGTAAAACTGTAACTTTACATTTTCCAACATCTTCAGGACAGAGGAGTTTACGCTTTGTAGTTTCTCTGGAACAAAAAGATGTTTTTTTTTTTTTTTATCTTAAACGACAGGGAACGACAGTTACAGCTGCTAATAATGTAATTTGTTTCGTGGACGTTCCACGACATTAACTGTAACTACTATAAATTGATAAAAAGTACAATGTGTCGTTCTGTAATTAATAAAAAAAAAAATGCAATCGTCGGACAATTGCTGTGGTATAAGAGGAATAAAACACTTCAGGGTATGCGGTTATAGGAAAGTAACAATAACTTCGCTTCATCACACCAACCTGTCGTTGATTAGTTTCCTGTAACAGCACACCACCATGTGTTTTGTTCTTACATAGTGTTCATTGCGGTGATGATAAAAAATACAACTGCAGTTTGCACACTTCTGAATGAGACACGCTGATTGGCTACGGTATGATCCAGCAGAAACAAAAAGATATAAAATGTGCCTAAATCTTCATCACATCACAAAGAAACATGCTGAATGAACTGATCTCTATAAGAAAATAGAGAGTGAAAAAAAAAACTGGCATTACTCAATTCATATGAAATGCTGCGTCAAACTTTGTACCTTCTCTTCCTACATTCATATGAAGTCAAATTAAATTTCACTTCTCCATCACTTCCTCAATTGTTAATGAATTTATGAATGTTAATGAATCTTATATTATGGGCATGAAGCGATAGAGGATCAGGTGGGAATCCAAAAGCAATAAAAAATAAAATAATAATAATAATAAGAAGAAGAACGGTTGGGAGAAGTGATAATAAGGAGGGAAAAAATGGAAATGGGTGAAGGAGGTAAAAAAAAAAAAAAACTAGAGAGGACAGGAAAGAGAAGGTTTGACGTGAAAAGGTGGGTCAAAAAAATGGAAAGACAACACACGGAGGAGAGGAGGAGAAATGAAGGGTAAATCAGAGGAAGAGAGAGAAGTATGGTGGAGCGAGGAGCGAAGAGAGGGAGAACAAGAGGAGTGCTGAAAGCTCCTTCATGGCGTGAGAGGAGAGACCAGCTGTGGAGAGGTGTGGAAAAAAAAGTGCTGCTCGACTCATCTCAGCTGTGAAAACAATCACACACACACACACACACACACACAATAGGATGATTTTAACACAAGTATGGCATCAGCTCCACGTATTGTTATTCAATTTTAGTGGCAGCTAAAGCCTCTCAAGAGAAGATTAAAATCATATTCTCAGCTAAATTCATTGTGTTTTTGGCACTTAATATTTAGCTTACTTTTCGCACAAGCAAGTGACAGGCAAACGTTTATTTTCTATGTGTGTGAGTGACACAATGCATCGATTTCAGTAAAAGCAGCACAACAAGATTTTTGAAAATCTATGCAAATTAGTCATGACGAGATAAAGCAACAAATCCAAATGACCGGCTCGAGTAATTCCTCCGAATAATCCTATAGCACGTGAAGTCTGACGTTTCTTTGCTTCCCCGTCTTTAGTTCCTAGCTGCGAGTAGTCTCCATTTACAGTCTGATGCGCGAAAATAGAAGAAAAACGTATAACTGTGCTCTAATATCTTATTCTGTCATGTATGACCACTCATTAAATGTGTATACAGACATTATGAACTAGGTAGCAGGGATCAGTGGTACCTCTGGAAAGTGTACGCAGCTAGTACAGTTAGTTTACTTTTCTAATCTGCCAACAAAGCTAATAAAAATCCGAGCATGTAACATGTAAATCAAACAACACATTTTTATATTAGTACTTTATTTAATTTGTGATTGACTAATTCACTTTAGAAGCTATATAATGTATGAATAGCTACTATTGTTTGTCATTAGAACATTAAGAAAACTGGACAGTGCATATCCACAAGAGACAAACTACAAGACAAGTCGTATGAACGACTTGTCACATGCTAGTGTGATCATAGGGTCAAATCCCTGGGGGTATTTTGGAAGCTACCATTCAGCTGCCCCTGGCCATAGGTGTAGACTTGCACTGGAAGGGATCTGAGGCTCAGCATGTCAGTGTGTGTATTGGAGAGTGACAGAGAGACACAATGGGAAGTACAAATGCAAGAAATGTTAAACTCATTTGTTCATCTTCAGGCAGTGCTTTATCCTGGTCACGTCGTGGTGGATCTTAAGCCTTTTCTGGGAACGCTGGACTCGAGACAGGAATTTACCCTGAATGGGGCACCAGTCTATCGAACGGCACCATGCACATTTACAAATTCATTCACACCTAGGGGCAATTTAGCATCGTCAATCCACCTGTTGGTATGTTTTAGTACATGGGAGAAAACTGAAGAACCTGGAGGTATGCCATATGGACACAGGGAGAACATGCATAATTCCACAGACAGTAACCCGAGCTCAGAATCAAAAGCAGGGACCCTGGAGCAGAGGCGGCAATGCTACCTGAACCACCGTGTCACCCAAAGCTAAAACTGCCCTCTTCCAGGTACATGAGCCCACAGATGGTTAGTGTCTTTCTGATTGATTGGGAAGAGAGTAACATATCTCTCCCACCCAGACACCAGGACAATTTTGCTCTGTTGGACTCACAGCCGCAGATGACTGTGGCATCATTGGGATCCAAACTCATGATCTTCTGACGATAGGGTGAATGAGTTTCTGTTGTGCCACTTGGGAGCCAGTTATGGTCATCTTTAATTATTTTCTGGTCCACTGTATTTTAGCACTGATTAAATAGAGTCTTTGTATTGGACACTGAATTTCAGGAGATGTCTGAATCTCACAGAATGCTCCTGATCTTGGTCATGTCTCACTCTCTGCTCCTGCTTTTGGTCTTGACTGAGTCTTTGCTCCAGCTCTTGTCTCTACTTTAGTTCTGTGCCCTGTCTCAGTGTCCATGTCTCAGTGTCTGTGTCCTGTTCTTGGCTCCCAGTCTTTGCTCCTGCTCTTGGTCCTGTCTCTGTCCCTGCTCTCGGCCCAAGCATAGGATTTGCTCCTGCTGTTGGCCCTGTCTCAGGCTCTGCTCCTACTCTTGGTCCTGTTTCAATGTCTGTTTCTGCTGTTTGCCCTGGTTAATATGTGTTCCTGCTCCTGGCCCTGTCTTAGCCCCTGCTCCTGTTCCTGTCTCAGTCTCTTCTCTTGCTCTTGGTCCAGTCACAGTCACAGTCTCTTCTCCCGCACTTGGCCCTGTCTTACTCTCTGCATTTGCTCTTGGTCCAGTTTCAGGCTCTACTCCTGCTATCTGTCCTAGTCTATCTCTGATCCTGCTCCTAGTCTAGTCTTAGTCACTGCACCTGCTCTTGGCACAGTCACAGTCTCTGCTCCCACACTTGGCCCTGTCTTACTCTCTGCATCTGCTCTTGGTCCAGTTTCAGGCTCTACTCCTGCTATTTGTCCTAATCTATCTCTGATCCTGCTCCTAGTCTAGTCTTAGTCACTGCACCTGCTCTTGGCCCTGTCTCATCTCTATTACTACTCCAATCCTGACTCAGGCCTTGCTCCAGACCCCGGTTACTCATCTGGATTTTCCAGTCGCTGCAGACTCAGGACTGGAGGATACATTAACACTGTGACCTGGGCATCTGCCTCTCTCCTGTTTATGGTTTTGGCTCTGTCATGAAAGCTTGATTTACAAGTCTCCTCAATCCTGGTCAAGTTATATCTGGTCCTCGGTCCTTGATTATGGTTCACAGCTGATGCTTAGCTGATATGTATACCTTTATAATATAGATATACTCCATTGTTTTTCAGCATTTTTTAAAAATAAGTTCCTGTGATTCAGAACATTGTGACTTTGTTTCTTGTTTTGCTAGTTTCCAGCTTCTATTTCCTTGTATCTCGTTATCCTCATTTCCTTGTCTCCTGCTTTGCTAGTCAGTTTTCTAGCCATGTATATCTGGTTTTGACCTCTGCCACGCCGTTATCTGTCATAGATAATGAACATAATTTTGTTTGAATAAGGCTGCTGTAAATAATCTCATAGGAGGTGTAGACGTCAACCATACTCCAATATACTGAAATATCAAATATCTAATGACGTAATTCTCATAGCTGAAAAAGATGTTTCCCAAAAATAACACAACCTTGGATATTAACCCTGAGGGCCACTTTGCTACATAACACCTGACCCACCCTGGAATTCTTGCTCAGTGTAAGATCTCAGGATTCCTCTATAATGATCAAACTGCATATGAACAGTATTTGTTATACGGTCAATATTTCAAATAAAGTGGTTTCTGCATAGCAAGAACCAATTATGGCAATTACCAGTTACTGCCACTGGAACATTAGGAACCAAAAAAAAAAATAATAATTGACGCCTTTCCTTACCAGCCTTACCAGTTCCCAAGGTGTTTATTTTTATACTCATTATTCATTAAGGTGTTGACTAGCTTTGGAAAACAATATGTGGATATGCAGGTACAATATTTATGTAATTAGCCAATCAGTCCAAGTTGTTCGTGTGAATGGGGAAGAAATGTTATTTGCTTAAAGCACTTTTAACAATTACCTGACTGACAGAGATGTTATTTTAAACTGAACCTACATGTAAGAGAAGAAATGCCAAAATTAGCAAGGCTAGGGTGGTTTTTTTTTATTACTGCATTCCTTCATAGCATGTTGTTTAGAAAGTTAAACATTTTTTTAAACCTGGAAACATGTCTTTGGAGTCATTTGGGGGATGGGGTGGATTGGGGGATAAGCTAGCTTTTATTGGGCTAATTTTAAGCTAATTTAGGTTGGCCTTTGGTCAGTTGAGTGTAGTATGAATCTAATAATAATAATAATAATAATAATAATAATGTATGTCTTGTAACATGCCTTTCATCATGTATCCAGTCCAGTTGCAATGTTTTGTTATCTTTTTCAGTAACTAACGCGACTGTTGCAGTACAGTCAGTAGGATTCTGTAAGTAAAGAATAAAATGTTAATAATAATACAGAGAAAATAAAGAGTAATTTTTGTCTATATGATTGATGGATCGAAAGCGTTCAGCTCCTTTACGCAAAGCCTGATGGCGTATTTACGGGACAATAGGAATGCAGTTTACTCAACTCCACTATTTAATATCCTTCATCCTTATAATCTCCAGCTATTTGCTGTCTATAATGCTTATATTAACAGACGGCTTAACGCGCACGCCATTGCTGGAGTAGAGGTGAAATATCACTGAATTCTTTGGAATTGACCCTGGAGACATAAACATTAGTCACTAGCATTTCGTTGTCAACAGACCGAATGCAGGCTGTTTTTTTTTTGTTTTTTTTTTCTGACTAGTTCTTCACAGAACAGCTCTTAGGTCTTAGGTAATCAGTTCATGCTCTAGTTTCCACAACAGGCAAGGGAACAAGGAGGTCTGGTGAGCTTGCGTGCCGTAGCCCAGTGGGAGACACAGACAGGGCATGTGAACAACAATGAACTGGCTGCTTGGAATTCCCTCAAGCCAACCTATTTATCGCTTACAGTGGGTCTGAAAGTGAGAAATCCTTTTATTGCGTTTGTATTCATCCCTGAGTGTTAGGTTCATTCGGGTGTGGTCGCACAGTCTTTAGAGTGAAGTTTTGCCCACTCATACCTCAGTATGCACTAATAAAAAGGCTGTGGCCCATATGTGCTGATTTGTTTACACAGAAGACTAACATCAAAATAGTCTGTAACCAAGGGGACATGTATTGCAAAACCAATATGCTTAAAAACCGCAGGATGAGACAGGTCCTTCGGCGTTGTAGCTGTCTGTTAACACTGTTTAAGACTAATCATTTAACCCATTAAATATCCAACAGCATAGTGTACTGCCTGACAAGTAAAAGGTAATCAAGTATAACACCGTCTGTAATTGTTTGTCACTGATATCAGCAGGCAAAAGGAGAACTCCATTTCACATGTGATCATAGGTTTTTCATGTGTGATTATATTCATAATATGTGATCACAGGTGGGGGGGGGGAAATATTCACGTGAGAAAAATAAAAGTTTGCAGGTTGGATGATCACCTGAACTTTTTTGGACTTTTCACATGCAGTACTTGTGATCCACATGCAAGTGTTTTTTTCCACATATTTTTAATATTAAATATTTAATATTTAAAATGTCACACGTAGGTGGTTCTATCTGAAAATAATTGAATAATGAGAGATATAACTTTAAAATCTAAAGAAAAACCACATGCCATACATCTGAAAAATTGTGAAAATAAATTAAACGTTTTGAAAAAAAAAAATAATTGGAAAAAAAAAAACACATGGACTTCATATGAAGTGTCTACAACCACAAAAGTACTCAATGGTGCATGTGATTATTCACATATGTGACGTTACTGTAATGGTGAAAAGTAAACGTCATCAAGTCTAACACAATCTGTGAATGTATTTTTTTTTTAATAATATCAGCAGACAAAAAGAGATCTTGAACTTTCAGTCACCTTCAGTATGAGATCTTCTTGAACTTCCAGTGAACTAAAGCATGTGTAAATAATAATAATAATAATAAAAAAAAAAAATAAAAATAATAGTAAAAACTTATGTCTGGGTGTAAACACCATGTCTATCATGTCATGGACCAGAGTAAATGTATTTTGATACAGAAGGTCAATCTGGTGGAAGAATGAGAAAAGACAAATGAACTACACTATCAGATGGGAACGGAATGGCATGCGTGTGTGGTAAAAAGGATTTGGCTAGTACGCTAAAGACATCCATGCCAAAACAAAACTGAAGCTACAGAACCGGTTTCAGTGTTACACAGGGTTCTCCCTTATGGGCTTGGTTGCGAGGGCAAAAGGTCATCGTTGTCACGAAAACAGGCGTGCACACACGCACACATACATACATACAAGAAAGACTTTCATCATACAACTTGTGTAATTAAAGAGCGTAGAAGTGTAGTGAGTCAAAGCCCTTGATAAACAGTAAAAAAGAAAAAGAATAAAGACACGTTGGAAAGTTAGATTATAGCATAGCCTCGGTCTTGTCTAAACTTTATCCTCCGCTCAAACTTTCCCGCTGTCATTACACCCCTTGCTCCCCTGTCCTACTTCTTTGTAGTGTATACTTTCATAGAAATATAAATAGCAATCAAAGGAGCGTTCATGCACTTGCAGAGCTTTAAACCCTGTCTGCATGCGCTCAGCTGAATTCCCCTTTCACACTGACAAACAAACTGAAAACAGTTTACACAGGCAAGCGAAGGTTTTATCACACATCTCATACAAGCCTTTTCTTTGATGGATAAACAGTAATTACAAAAAGGCCAATGGTGTCATTTCAGCTTATCTAAGCACTCATTTTCAGAGAGGTAGTTGGTAAGAAACGTGACATGCTAAACTATTCACTTACAAACACAGTGTGTTCGCATTAAAAATCGAAATGGCTAAAATGGAACAATGGTCTGTGAAGGATCTCAGATATACAGCTCAGTGAATTGTCTAGTTACAATTGAAACTGGCTAAACTGCCATTATTATCATCATTATTATTATTAGTAGTAGTAGTGGTAGTAGTAGTAGTAGTACTAATAATAATAATAATAACAATAACAACAACAACAACAAATACCGCTGCTGTTACTACTACTGTTGCTACTATCAGCACTATTGATATTACCATAACTGCTACTATTAGTAGCATTACTACTGCTATTACTAATAATAAAAACAACTCTTAGCAGTAGATACAATAGTAGTAGTTGTGGTAGTAGTAATAGCACACTAATAAAGGTAGTAGTAGAAAAAAAAGAATAACAAATAAAGAATAGCTATAAGAATGAAGAGAGCAATTCATTAATACACAAACACATTCATTCATTTATCCTGGCATAGTCAAAATACCTTATTTTTACCAAGACACCTGTTAATCAACTACGTTTTTTTTTTTTTTTAACACAACCCACATGCAGACATACATTTATATACATTTATTGTTTGCATAACAAAATATCCAGTTTACCGATTTGAATTGCAAAACACCGGTGTGTTGAAAATATCGTATGCAAAATGTCCAACCCACCCCCCCAGCTCACCACAGCAAGTCAAAAATAAGCCAAACTGGAAACCGTGGTGAATGAAACATCTTCAAGAAGCCTGTTGCTTTGACTTGCCTCTGATAATCAAGATCAGAGCAAGGTCCAAGTTCACAAGGAATGTAACTGAAGCAGTCTCACATGCTTCACTGAGCATTACCCGAGCACAGGTACAAGATTTACGTACACCTGGCAGGTGCACAGAAAGCCTTAACCTCAGGCCACTGTGCATTTACTGCTAAACTGACAGTAGGGTCTGAGGTTTTGTTTGCAGAGACGATCAATCATCCAGACAGGACTTTACAAACAGAACTCAGCAGCTGGACAGTAGGCCAGGAGTTGACAGCAGCAGTTTGGCATGCCACACCTGTGCTCATTAAGTGCCTGGTGAGACGCAGAGGAATGAAAGCTATGCAGAGACTCCCTAAAACACTGTTTGCACTTTTCAAAGAAAGAATATTGGAAAAGGCATCCCTGGAATGCTTCAGAGTTAAAGTGTTTTACTAGTGAATCTTAGGACTATCAAAGCACCAATCATGGCCCCTTGATTAAACTGCCAGACCTTCAGCTGCTCATCTGCTAAATGGATAAAATAAATCGTATATAAGCTAGTTAAATAGTCATGAATGCAATTCACCAGCGCAAGTAAGATTTTAAGGTCTGGCGTGCTTTAATGTGAAGTAAAGTTTAACAGAAGTTTAGCGTAGGCAGGCAAATGAATTCCGAAGATACAAGCAACGCATGTGCACTCATTGACCTCTGTTATCAGTGTAATTACTACCGAGCCTTGAAAATGTTTGTCATCTGAGCTGACTTGCTTGGTCTTGAGAATGTAGGCAAAAAAATGTAAAAAAAGAAAACATGTTGACGTAACCGTGCAGTCACCTCGCAAAACTCTGCCTGCATCATGGGAAGGCACGAACCTGTGCACGGAAGTCTATGACCCTGCGGCTGACGGGGCTTGGCCCTCTGAAAGTGCAAAAACAAAAGTGCTGGCGTGACGAGCCACCTGCGCTCTCCCAGCCGGTTCCCGATGCTTTTATCTTCCCCTTTTCCTCTTATGTTGTTGAAACAGTGCCCTCCTGACTTCGTTCGTTTGTTGTTATGCCGGCCACGCTCGACAGAAGGCTTGGCCCTGAACAGAGATCAGGGTAGGAAAGGGTCTGTTTTGGTCCTGCACTGAAAAGGTGGCAGGACTGAAATTGTATGAGGTCAGAGAACAGGAAGGCTTTGATCTCCACCGCCCGGCCAACTCTGACCCTCCATTGTGTAAGCAGAGGCGGCCGCAGACTTTTCTCCAATCATCAGAAATGCTTCTGTGGTTATCTTCTGCCTCCTACAAGATTTATTCATGAAAATTACACTTGTTTTTGATCCTAAATTAAGTATGTTCATAAGCAGTTAAACTTTAAATGTAGAACCCTTAATGGGATTCTTGTCTTTCTACAGAAACCTTACAGGTTCTTTGTAAATTTAAAATAATCATACTCCCTTAGACCAAAAACAGTTCCATCTAGAAACCTCGACGTTCCTTCAGTTTGTCCCTCTTGGGAAACCCTTTAAAGGTTCTCTTGAGAGACCTACAGCAGTTTCCTCATTAATGGTGGTACCAAGTTAGACCCCTTTAGGATCTACTCTTAACTCTCCAAAGGATCCTAAAGAACCATTTCCTTTCTAAAACTGTATTTTCAATCAGCATTGTAAATCATACACATGGTCACACATTCACAAAATCACAACTGCACTCAATGCCATCAAGCATCTGTATTATGTGATTAAGGGGCAAGTGGTGAAATGGAGGTCAACGAGACAACAATCTTGCTCTGGCCATGGCATCACAAAGATGAGATTTCCTTCCCTTTCCTTGTGCCTGCTCATGTGGCCTTCCTCTAGTCGGTGTCAGAGCCCAGACTTCAGGTCATGCTCACGCCAAAGACCCCCCAGAGATAGACTCCACCAGACCAGAATAGAAAAGCCTTCGCTCTAGAAATCACTCCCACCAACCTCAAGACGACGAGGGAAGGAAAACATCCTCTCTTATTCTGCACTGCTGCCAGCTTCCTGGACAGGTTAGCCATGGGGTATAGCTAAGAGCCTTTGAATGAACTTCCCTGTTTAATAAGAGAGATGACTCTGGGGATTTGCATTTGTCTCTCTTCCAGCAGCTGACACGCAGGGGAATCTTGCATGCATTCTAATGATGGTCATTTGATGTCAAATTCTTACTCTATTGAACAAATAAATACCATAGGGACTAATAATAATAATAATAATATAAAAAAAAACACTACTATGATTCTCACTGGGGGTTGTTATTAACATTTTTAGCATAGCACAGGAGGGCTGTAACCAGATATAGGAAAGCTACCAACCTGGAGATTTAAGTTTCAACACTCTTGGATCTAATCAGATGCTACAGAAGGTAATGATTATATGGACCAAGTGTTTAGTGGCGGAACTAAACTCTGCAGGAAATCAGATCGATTGAACAGGAAGAAAAGATCATGTAATATAGTGTAGTGTAGCAAAAGATGGCAAGGAATCTGGGATACACTCCTCTTATTGGCTAATACATCAGCAAATGGTTGCAAGGCCTAGATACCCAGATGCAGGAAATGTAGCCTAGCATTTACCTGGTTAGGACAAATTCATGCAAATTGGAAAATTTAGCCAAATATCTTCTAGCATACTTTACAATGTATAATGCCTATCAATGCTTTGCTTTTTTTTTTTGGTTTAATGCTTTGCCTTTGCAAGGGATGTATGGGAAAGGGATGTATGGGAAAGAATGGCATTTCCGCTAGAGACGGATTTCCATGTCACCTTCACGCACAAAGCATTCCATACCTCCTACTCTGTAAATTAGCATTAAGCTTCCTTAAAGCATACGCTATGAATTGCTGAAATAGCTCCTGAGCCAGCACTGAATTCGCTAGCTGAAAGTAAATGTTGCTAGCCTGGTGTCCTCACCAGTGACTACCTTTTGTGTTTTAAATTTAAATTTAATTTTCAAATCAATACAAAACTCTGAACTGTAATATACAGGGGAATCCAAAAGTCTGAGACCACATTAAAAATCCGGGATTTTTTTTTTTTGCATTTATAACTGGGAATCAACAGAAAATCTGGGAATTCTGAAACATTTAAAATAAAGAACAGTAATGTTCAATATCTTCAGTAGTCAATATTGAAGATTCAGCAGTATATCTGTTTAAATTTTAAGCAAATTTATGATATTGGCCATGTTCATTCGTTTCAACAAAAGGTCAGATTTTTCTTGAGCCTTAATTTATCCTTTCTACTGAAGCAGTGTTCAGATGACGAGCTGATGGAAAAGGGATCATCAGGTTTTACACAGACGTATGTAGTCGATGCCAGCTCGAGTGCATGTTGATGTTAAAGTGACATAAAAGTTGGACCTACCAAACACTACGAAATTCTGAAATTCATGTAAATATTAGATATGCATACGATTCTACTTCATACTCAAGAAGCAGTTTGTATTAAATTACAAATAAATGCAAAACTGAAGCATTTTCACAAATGGTCTCAGACTTTCAGACCCAGTGTAGTCTTTATAACGCAAACAATCACACATTGCTCTTTCAACATTTGCTTTGCTGTGTATAAACGTCTGTATTTCTGTGAGTATTTTGTCTGTGTGGCTTAGTTTTTCCCAAATATTTGCTTACTACCTGTTATCAACCAGTCTGTCAACTAATTCCAAGCAATAACATTTAACTGTTTATGGTTGATAGTATGATATTTAGTAGATAATCTATATACACTCTTGTAGCCTATCAGCTTTTTCCTTTGGGTTTCACTTTTTTGCATTGTTCAGTTTATAACTCTTGATGTTTAGTAAATCATCTATGGACTTTCAACTATCCAGTCCAAGTCAGCTCATGTAGACTGTGTTGATGCATTTTACGACATGGTGATGAAGTAAGGAATAAAACACAGCAGGGTGTGCTTTGTGTCAGAACATCACACCACCCTGAAGATTACTTTCCAATAAAAGCATGTCCTGAGGTGTTTTACTCCTCTTACACCACAGCAATTTTCCAGTGCTAAAATTTAATTTAGGAAAAAATGACAGCTCCCTTTTCTTTTTTTTTTTTTTATCGGTTAATAGTTACGTTTCATGTTAGTTCCTGTTCCTGCTAACAGTTCTAACAGTCACTCCCTTACCAGTTCCCTCATTTTTTCTCTCAAAGTTGATAAGACAAAAAAAAAAAGAGCTTGTCATATTACCAAGAAGACGCTAATGGCAAAACCATCTGTCCTGAAGATTTTCCCATGTCAGAAAAGTTACAGCTTTACCTCTGACTGTTACAAAGCACCGGCACTGGAGACTCCTTCCATAAATGTTAAATAAACATTTCCTCAAAGAAAATTAACACCATATCAACAGCAACACATTTTTTATGTACAGCATCTGGCGTACCACATCCCTATGAATTAGTTGTTACTATAGAAACGGTAACTTGTTGGACGAGCACATTAATATGAACCTGTGATTTGAATTACAGCCAACAGGACGGCAGACTTGAGTGGTTTAAATATTTAATATGCTGTTGAGAATCAGTTGCTGTTTCATGACAGTCTATAGACGGTTTGTAAATTGTCTACATTTACATAAAAATCATTTGCATAACAATCATTTCTATTGTATTCACTTCATAAAGCACCCATGGGTGTGATAAAAGTGCTATAAAGAGAAGTGGATTATTCATTATTATTATTATTATTATTATTATTATTATTATTATTATTATTATTACTATTATTATTATTATTATTATTACTATAAAGACCAAGTCTTGGTGTGGCGTGATGGAGCGGCGAGGGCCGTCTGTGCTGTGCGTGAGATTACTGTTTGCCCGTGGCTTTGTTTATGTTTCTGCAATCTGTCAGTGAAAAGAGTTGCGCTGGAAGATAGCGCTCTCCTCCCACCCTCCAGCCTTGCATAGGGGAGGCACACAGCAGCGCCTTTGGCAGGTGTTTCAAAGCCTTCCTCATCTCACCTGCCATCATGCCGTGAGAATGCCGGCCAGCCAGACACTTGGAGAGCTGCAGGTACAGTATAAGAATGGGGAAACCCTCGCAAAAGCCTTTGTGACTCTTTCCTCTCGCTGTATTTTTCAACGTAATCACGCCATGGCAGATATCGGGCCTGAAAATCAAAGACGGTTACGCCTCAGTAGGAGGAAAAAAAGGGAGCTGTGCAACTGTTTTACGTCATATCTCGAGCGACGTGTTGTCATGAGAAAAGGTTGTGATGGAGGAGCTGAGAGATTACACTGATGTTTAGATTACAGTATAACTCCTTTATTTTAAGGTCAAAAGTCAAGTTCGCGTTGTATGATTCGGTCAAAAAACATTGTAATTCATTCCTTGGCAAACAGATGTGCCACAACCTTTTATTGTTGTTTTTTTTTTTTTTTATTATTCTTTTTTTTAATAACTGAACGTATCATGTTTCAATGGCTGCTATCTGATGCTACTTGTGAATATGAGACTCTATGCTCATCAAGCACATGTGCCAATCAAACACGTCTCCTCTGAGCTACCTGTGTGGCATTGCCCTCGGGCACTGCGTCTCAAAAACCCGTCCGGGCACAGTGTCCTCGCCATGCTCCCTGCTCCTGTTCGCAATACAGATGTTTATATAAAAGTGATTTGCAGCGTTTATCAGATGGCTGTAATCTGATAGCAGGTGGAATGCTGCATTAAATGGAGAGGAACGGATTCTCACGCACCTCTACCATGCCAAAGGTCAATGACAGACAGGTTAACCTCTACTTGATCCTTTTTTTTTTTTTTTTTTTTTTTTGCTACCCTGATCACATGTTTGTCTCGGTTAAAATGTGATCACAGTGGAGGTGAACGTCAAGCTCAGTACAATGTTAAGGCAAGCGTTTCCTGTTTCATCATGTTTG
>CM040978.1:4347751-4371487 GCA_022985145.1 Pangasius djambal
CAATCCTCCAGGAGGCTTGGAGTAATATATCAAGTCAATGTTTGAATAAACTGACTGCTCGGATGCCTAGTGTTGTCCCTTATTATCAATGCAAAATGGTCACTAACTAAAGAGGATTTATGCTGATATTGCCCAAAAACCCTGTTTTGTTCAGGCGTTTCCAAACTTTTGGAGGGCAGTGTATATATATATATATATACACACACACACACACACACACACACACTCAAAGGGTGATTAAAACATTTGAGGACACTTTGGAAAGTCGGCCCACAACATTATTTCAACGTCAAACATTTAAATGAACATCTTCTGCTTACAGCACTTCTTATACATTTATATTTTAATGCTGCTCTTTTTGTTGAAACCAGGTGAGTGTTCCCGTATCCATTAAAGGAAGGATAATTCTAGAGATCCTAGAGGGAATGATTTATCTAACAGACAACCAAGTGATTCACAAGGATCTGAAACCGGAAAACATCCTGGTCGATGAACACTTCCATATAAAGGTACAGTCATGTTTAAGATTGTTGACTTTGATGGGGTTTTTTTTGTCCTAAAATTGTGACACTTTTATGATATAACCTTTTAAATGGTAAGATTTTTGAACTAAATTCTAAATGAAATAAACTAACTAACTAAGCTAAGAATAAAATGAACTAGTTACTTAATTAAAAACGAGCATTAAAAAGAACAGTGTTTTAAAGTAAAGCTATATATTAGTGTGTGGTGTTTTTGTTTATTTCTTTTTTTAATACATGTATATTTAGCATACCATATTTGGTAAACCCAAACAAGTGTGCTTTTAGAGACGAAGTAAAACTTTCAAAAAGCAGAGAGCAACGAATAACAAATTTACCTTTAAAAATCTTATTGCACATTCATTTCTATACTTTTGCAAATGATTAGGTTTCTGTTTTTCATGTATTGTAAATTACTGAGGGTTTTCATTGAGGTGTTTGACTCAAGCGTTGTGTTTAAAAAGCATGTGGAGGAAGCACAGAAATGATCGCGTGTGTCTCATGTCAGATCGCAGACCTCGGACTGGCCACGTGTCAGACGTGGAGTCGGCTGACGAGGGAGGAGTCGCGCAGACAGAGTCGGGGAGGCAGGAGGTCGTGTGTGGTGGCGGCCGGGACGTTGTGCTACATGGCTCCTGAGCACCTGGAAAGCATCAACACTCGCTCCACTGAAAAATCGGACGTTTACAGCTTCGCCATTGTGGTGTGGGTCATTCTGGCCAGCCAGGAGCCTTACGAGAGTACGTGACTTAGCACGTAGGACACCGTGAATACACGTTTACGTTTATAACCAATCCACAGACAGGAATTCTGTCCCAGTACCTCATTACCTCAGTGCTTCCCAGTAGTAGATTATGGACTGCAATATGGCCACAGGAATTAATAGGAATTATTCAATTTCATCCTGTGAATAGATTCGATATCATTCGCGAGGATCGCATTAGTATTTTTTTAGTACTTCAACAAGTCATTGAATAAATGATAAGATCTACAGTGTAGATTCTAAGTTAAGACATAATTGAAATCATTGTTCTGTTTTTATTTTCTTGACGTGGCACAACTATTCTGCTGCCAATTTATCTAAACATGTGATCGGATATTTGTGCCATATCGCCCACCCATTAGTTTCTAAACTATTTAGCTGACTTGTCACACATTGGATAATAGGGGAGATCTGACTGTGCTGTGTCTGGGTCTGTATAATGCCGCCATATCTCAATCTGGTTGCATAAGACTAGCATCTGATATCTTTTGTGCACTTTTCTGGCCACAAGCTTTAGAATCTTGAAGGTTGCAATCTGATTGGTTAATTGCACTGTGTGCGCACACTGTGGGTGTAACAGCACACACAGCGGCACGATGTTGCATCATGGAAATGTGCGATATTATCATTGTGTTATTCATGCATCTAGTCTGCACACCCCGATCAGTCTTTTTCAAATTAGGGTCAGATATCGTTTTGTTTATTTAATCGATAAAATTTTTAAGAGAATTTATAACTTTATTTATTTTTAAGATATGGTGAACATGTAGAACATTTTGTTTACATGAAATCTCTGTCCGTAGCCATTTATTATTTATTCGCAGTTGTATACTGCATAATAATGCATATTGTTTTGCATTGTTTGTGATTTAGAAATTTAAAATGAGTCTTTTCGGTCATTTCTCTTCATTTAAATTATTATGGCAATATCGAATCGTGAAGCCAGCATCGTGAATCAAATCAACTCGAATCGTAACCGGAGTGCACTTCCTTCAAACTTTTTAACACCCTGACACAATGACCCTTGTGTTCACAAAGTTTGTTTGAAGTAATTAGTGGCTAGTGGATGAGATCTCCTTACGTTTGCCAACAACTTCCGGAAAGGTTCTACGGCTGGCTGCTTGTTTGTCAAATGGCATCAAACCAGTAACGAAAAGTACCAGACTTTAGCAGTGATAAGACTAGCATTAAAGCAGCACCATGTTCCCGATAAGATCTGGAAGATAATCTTGGATTATTAAAGCAGGTAAAGGTTCAGTCAGCTCAAGTCAGCAAAACTGGACAGCAGTGTGTGAACTCCTTGTAAAAGACGGTTTGCAGAGGGTTTGTCGTTCACTCCGTCTATAACCTACTGGGCATCAGGAACATTAGAGAAACAAGCCATCAGAGCCATCATGGAGGCTGTAGAAAAGCCCTGTAATTGTTTATGGATCTATATGAGTGACTAACAAGACTCATATTCGGACAGGTAGGGCTCTGATCTTCACTAGTAGGGTTAATGTTTTTTTTTCCAGCATATTTATTAGTGGAAATGACTGTGTGTTGGTTTCAGCGTTGTGTTTTTTTGTGTAACATTACCTTTGCACTGAGCTTGCATCGTCCTGTTCTTCATTTTCCAGATGCTATTAGTCAAGACCAGATCTGCCAGTGTGTGCGTAAGGGAGACCGTCCAGACGAGAACCTTATTCCATGCGATTCGCCAAAAGAGATCATCACGCTTATGAAAAAATGCTGGGAGCATGACCCTCAGAAACGGCCCCGGTTTAAAGGTGTGGGCTTTGGGTGTTTATTTGCAATTTAAAAAATGATATTTCCTGAATTTTTAAGGTTTGGATAGTATCGGTTATTATAGGTCACACTATTAATGCAGTGAAAGTAATTCATAGAAGACCATTAACGATTATAGAGTGGACCGAGTGGTGAAACTGCATAAATCATGTGATCGCATACAACATGTGAACAATGTTTAAAAAAAAATCCAACCTTTTTGATGAAATATTGGGATCAGATGGAAAAAAAGTCAAATTGTTGAGTCATAGTTCTTTGAAACCTAGTTTCTACTTTACTTAAATAAATGAATTTCTTTCTTTCTTTATTTTTTTGTTTGTTTCTTTCTTTCTTTCCTTCTTCCTTATTACAGAGAGCTATGACTCATTTGTGCCTTTCTATAAGAGCAACCTGGAAAAATACGTTGAGCAGGATTTGCAGGGTCTTAAGGTAAGTGTTGCTGGGTGCAAAAGTTTGCACACCCCTTACGTTCGGGGTGAAAATAAGAAGTTGTAAGAATTTGCTAAAGGCTAAAAAAAAATAAATAAAATGTGCGTATCCTGTAATAGGACATACAGAGGAGAATTGTTTGAAGAAAAAAAGAATTCAGCAGAGTTACAGCATGAATGCGATATGAATCCGAAAACTCAAGGAGACAATAAAAGACTGGAGACAGTAATAAAGGCAAAGCATGGGCCTACAAGTTATTAGAGAATGTTTGAGAACATTTATGTTTACTCACATTCAGAAATTTTTCTGAATATATTCTGAAAATTTACAGTAATCTATTAGAATGAAACGTTATGAACAGCTGAACATTGTGATAAAGGGATGGAGTTAGTTTATTTTTTGTGTGTGAAAACTGTGGATTACTGTGCAGCCAATCAGTAATTGAGAAGGTGGTTTAAAAGCTGATGGACTGGTCATTGTGGTTAAAATGAATATTATTTCATTATTTCACATTTTCACGCAGGATTTATATGAAGGTCCATCGGAGCTGCTGGAAAAATTAAAAACACTGACAACAGAGCCGGGAGGTACTGCTGCAGGTAATCTGACCTCCAAATTAACAACAGTATGAATGATCTTACTATTAATCTGTATGTTATAAGGCACTGATAACCCATTTAACCCATCCGTTTAACACGCTGATTTTGTAACAAGGAAGAAAAAGCAGACGAGGTTTTGGTAAAGAATTTCCTGAACCAAAATTCTTTATGTAAGAGGAATAAAACCCTTGGCGGCATGCTGTTACAGAGAAATAATCAACAATGCTGTAGTTACTTTTCTTTATTTATTAAAGATTACACATCATCCTTTTTATCCATTTAGAATTACATTTAATGCTGTTTAACGTCCTTAAAACAAGTACGTTCCTGTTCTCACTTCCATTATAGCAGCAGTAAACAGTCGTTCCCTCGCCAGCCTCTCTCTTGTCCTCTCTCTGGAAGTTAATAATATAAAAGCCTCAGCTTGTCATGTTACCAAAAAAAGACCCAGAAGGGGTAAATCTGTGATTTTCAGATGCTGTTATGGAAAAATAATCTCCACTTTCTCACCAGTCAGAATCGAGAACTCAACAGTGCGGTGGTATAAACACTTATAATGAAGCACTCCAGCAGGAGTTTTCTCACTTGTACCACGTCTGCTCACAATAAATTGCTCCTTTCTGATCATTCTAGTTAGGATAATAGATCGATTGCTGCGTTAATGTTAATGACACAAAAAAAAGTGAGGACGAGTAAGCTAATACAGTAATAATAATAATAATAATAATAATAATAATAATAATAATAAAACATTTTCGCTTTGAGTTTTGACTTTTTTTCCTGTTGTTATTGCAGGGAGCTCAGGCTAATCAGTTGAGAAAAGTTAAATTCAATGTTTTTATCGAAGGAATTGTTAAAATTGGTGAAAGGGGGAGAGATTTTTCTTTTTTTTTTTGGTAGATCATTCCTCTTAATCCCTGAATGTTCAGTCGAATTCTAACTTGACAAAATTTAAGTTTAACAAAATTTAAGAACTTTAAAAAATTAGATGCCAAATAGCTGCATGATACTTAAATCAATGCATCGTAGTCGCATCTTTGCTAACTTTTCCACGATTATGTAATATTAATGTTAAATTTCCTAGTGTCAGGACTGGAGGCTCCGTCCTTTCTGCAGCGCTCCGGTGACTCGCCCACCCCTCTGAGGAGTTCAGACCTGGGGCCAGTGGAAGTGAGCTTGGAAGACCTCAGTTTAATGACCTCAGGCGCCTTTCAAGAGGACGCCGTCCCTGACCATCCTTCCGCGCCTCCTAACCTGGAGCAGAAACTGGACCAAGAGTTAAACTACCACAAACATGGCAGCTACATCCCTGAGCAGCAGCCCAACCTCCCCTCGTACCTTAACTCTAATCCTCCCTTGCAGACTGCGTCTAGTTCCAACTGGGATCTTCCTCAGCAGGTGTCCTCAGTGCAGTCTTGGTCCAAACCTAACCCTTATCAGAGTCCTTATGAGGCTTCAGTCAGGCCGGATTACGACAGCCAGATGTCAGTGCCGCTTTCGCAGTGTGGACCGTACCAACAGTCCAAACCGCTCGAGCGCTTGCAGTCATGGCCTTCTGACTTCTCTGCAGTGGGGATCTCCCCGCAGACAGAAACAGGTACATATACACGCTGTTGTCGTAAAGGATGTGTAACTGTGTATGAAAGAATTTAAAAAAAAATATTTAAAATAACTCTTGGGACAAATTTTCTGTCAGATAAGGTTAACAGTCTCTTTCTTCTTACCGACTGAAATCAGACAGTAACACAAAGAATTAACTTTAGAATGATCTGCTAAACAGATATGGACCAATATTGCAGAATATTTGCAGATTTTAGGACATTTGGATCATTTCCTTTTGGATATTTACCTTTCTTACTTCTAAAAAATGTCAAAATTCTTTCATAAAAAAAACTTTCATACTTCTACAAAATGTCCATTTAGTGATATAAACACCTGAAAAAATTTTCAACAGTCATTTCAAATTTTCATTTTTAAGAATATTAAATTAGATCTATATTAAAACTTATACATCTTTGCAAAGCTTTTTTTTCCCCCCTAAAACCTAATATACAGTAGTCCATGTATATATGTTACCTTAACTGATGAATTGTGCTGCAAGAGTAATCAGCACTGAGCTCAGCTTCGGCTGCATGGAATCATTAAATGTTATATACATACGATACTCCCCAATTTACCCTTGGATGAATAGCTCATTTACATGAAACACACTCTGATTTTTCTAGATGTTGTGACAGTGAGATAAGGAAAGTAATATCTATACAAGTATATACAGTGTACTACAGTACTGTGCAAAAGTCTTAGGCACTCTATTCTTTTTAGTGCAAACTTTGTTATAGATTTGTATTTTATGATTTGTACAAAAACATTTTAGATTTCAAACATTAGTTTTCCAGCACAGAATTAAATGTTACAGAAAAAAGTTTGTACAGATTCCATAAGAGACACTTTTCAGATAAAAACAGAATGAAGGCTGCTGGGTTTCGCTGCAGAAATAAGAAGCGAGTCGAAAAGTCAAAGTCTCCAGAAGAACTGCGGCTGCTTCTGCAAGATGCTCAGTAACACTTCCAGCTCGTTTCCTTATCAAACTGCACACACTGCACCTGAGATACTGTTATTATTTTTTTTTAAGTGAAGGATCGTCACACCAAATATTGACTTTGTTTCATTTATTACTGTTTACTGCTCTTTATATTAAGTTTTTTTAATGTAGAAACATTTCATTTCATTATTTTTGAAGGCACCTTTGCTCTACAGCATTTCTTTGCATGTGCCCAAGACTTCTGCACAGCACTGTGTATCATCTATACATTCCTTTATCATTTCAGCTCACTAGTTATTTTAGTGCTTTAGTGTCTGACCTCTGTCAAAAGCATTTTGCATTAAAACCTTTCATCTGACATGAACATGATTATTTCCTCTTGATGTCATGTTTTAGGTGGATCACTGTACATCAGTCAAGCCAGTGGGATTCAGATCGGGAACAACAACACCATGCACTTCCGCAGTATGGACAGCTCCTCTCTCAGCTCTCAGTCCAGCACCACGTCCTCCAACACAAAGTATAAAGAGCTACTAATGAAGTATGGTGAGCCTCTTAGACACACATTCATCTTGTTTTTTATGATCTCTCATAAAAAAAACTCATGATTTCTGACAGTTTATTTGAGCTTTATGACTATTGAAGGGATTCTTCGCAAAATCTGGCGTTGTATCAAAAGCCAATGAGATACGTATACTAATGTTCCTGTTATACAACCTTGTGAAACCTCGTGGATTTTACAATTTTACACTTAGCATATTACAGTAAACGTTAAAATGGATAATAAGGGTGGATCCGCAACCCACATGCCGCACATATGGCAGTGGTAATGCCACATTAATGTTTGTATTGTTCTCGTGCAGAGTTCCACAGCGTAACTGATGAACATCTGGAGCTGGTCCGAAAGAACGTAGGCGGGAAGTGGAAAGCCTGCGCCAGAAAGCTGGGCCTCACCGAGGTGGAGATTGACGCCATTGAACATGACTATGCACGTGATGGCCTGGCTGAGAAGGTCCACCAGATGCTGGAGCGCTGGAAGATGAAGGAAGGTCTTCAAGGCTGTACGGTGGGAAAACTGTGTCGAGCCCTGGAGCACTCCGTTAAAGCAGATGTGCTTATCGAACTACTGCACAAGTCTCAAGACTACACTGCTCTTCTGAATGCCAGTGCTCTGAGCCTGATTTAACAATGAGTTATAGTCCAGTTGAAGGTTTTATATAGTGATAATAGCAGTGGAGGTTATTATTATTTCTCTATCTTCATTTTATTTCTATTTCAATTTTCATACTTTTGAATGATTTTGAATGTTCTTTTTTCTTTTTTTTTTGGGAGGGGGCTTCTACATTTTTACACAATTAAATTTTTTTTTGTGTTTCAAAAAAACTATTGTTTGATAGTCAAAAACAGACCTAGTTTTCAAAGTTCTATACTTTGACCAGATCAAATAATTAAAAAAAAAAAAAAAAAAAAACTTCAGTACAGCACTGCATTGCGTGGATAAAATTGTATAAAATTATTTTACTGAAAAAAAGGAAAGCAACACAGTGTGTCACTGCAGCAAAAGTCATTTTATCATTTTCAGATCAAAAGAAAAGAAAAAAAGTTTGATTATTTTAAATACATTTGTTTGTGTGAGGCTTTAAAATTACAGAACATATTTGCAGAAACTTAATCAATCTATTGTATATTTACAATGTTTCAGTTGTTTTTTTGTATCATGAACATCACGCATCACCGTTCTCAAAATTATTAATAAGAAAGGTAAACATACTGTACAAACTGTAAACTATGTAGTGAATAATTAATGCACATATTTAATACTTTTAAGAGTTCTTTATTCGTCCCTCTGGAGAAACCCTTATGGGGTCTTTGAACTGATCGTTTCTGATAAAGGGTTCCAACTAGAACCATTTTAGGAGCTAGAGAGTCCTTGGTTGACCAATGAAGCCTTGAAGAACCCTTTAAAACCCCTGTTTTTCATTTTTCTAAGATCAGGATAACTAAATTTGAAGCACCTGACAGGTTCTAAATATTGAGAATAAAAATAATTTCCAGTGAAATGGAGTTTGTATGACAAGCTTACCCAGTTAATACATACACTCTTAGAAGAAGAAGAAGAAAAAAACAGAGTTCTTCAATGGTTCTTTAAGGGTTTGTTGGTTAATGAAGGGTTCCTAGCTTCCAAAACAGGAAGAGAGAGTTGTAGGAAGAGTCCTACCTACAATTTTGTTGTAGGGTTCTACCCTAAACCGTTAAGGGTCTCCTCAGAGGGACAACCGAAGAACCCTAAATGGTCCTAGTTCTTTTAAAAGTGTAGGATCAGATATGTTCTGATAATTGTGTTGCAAAGCAAAAGACTGCAATTTTTCACAGTTACAGTTGTTTAGTGTTTCTAAAAGTGAAACTGAAGTATTAGCAACAGTTACACACTTTATTTCCGTTTCCATCTCATGGTGTCTTGGGTAATATTTACATTAAGATTTTACTTAATGTTTTAACATTGAGGTTACATTAAGAGTTTTTGGAAATTCAAAGCGAAATCCTCAGGAAATTCCTTACAGGTGATCACTGTGCTACTAAGAACTTAGTGTAACACCTTTGTGTGCTTTTTATGAGTTTTTGAGTGTTAAACTTTGACAGTGGTTCTCAAAGTGGGAATCCCAGGGGTCCATGAAGTGTAATCAGTCCATTTATTCATTTAATTCAGTTGGAACTAATGTGTTTTGTGATTTTTTTTTTTTTCACCCAATGTATTATATCAGTAAAGAGTTCAGAAATTAAAAAGCTCAATAGTTCGAATAAATGGCCAAAATATGATTGTACACATTTAAATAATGTTCAGGACATACACCATATGGCCAAAAGTATGTGGACGCCTGAGCATCCCATTCCAGAACCAAGGGCATTAATATGGAGCTGGTCCTCCCCTTTACAGCTACAATAACCTCCACTCTTCCGGGAAGGCTTTGCACTAGATTTTGAAGTGTGGCTGTGGGGATTTGTGTTCATTCAGCCACAAGAGCATTAGTGAAGTCAGGTACTGATGTTGGGTGAGGAGGTCTGGGGTTCAGTCGGTGTTCCAGTTCACCAAGTGGGGTTGAGGTCAGGGGCTCTGTGCAGGACACTCGAGTTCTTCCACTCCAACCTTCACACACCACGTCTTCATGGAGCTTGTTTTGTGCACAGGGGCATCGTCATGCTGGAACAGGTTTGAGCCTGTTAGCTCCAGTGAAAGGAAACTGTAACTGCACGGCACACAGAGACGTTCTATACAATTGTGTGCTTTCTTTGTGGAAACAGTTTGGGGAAGAACCACATATGGGTGTGATGATCAGGTGTCCACATACTTTTGGTCATATAGTGTAAATCTGCATGCAGGGGATCTGGGGAATTTATCTTGCAGTTAAAGGCATCCCTGGCTATGAAAAGTTTGAGAACCACTGTTATATATAACCTCAGGAAACGCAGGCATGTGGTTGTTTTCTGTATTCTGATGTGCTGAACGCTGAAAAGATACGAGTAGTTCCAGTAGAAAAAAATACTGACAGTATGAAGGAATATATGTAAAATAAAGAGCTTGAACTGCCAGAAAACTCTCTGAAAAAGCTTGTCATTAGGGACACCTACTGGGTAAAAATAATCATTGGACTTTTTATAAATCACATGTGTCATGTAGGTGTGTTTGGTAGGTTTATATTGCAGTGTACCACAATGGATTTCAAATGAAGCAGTCAAGATGTGATTGAAGTGTAGACCTTCAGCTTTAATTCAAGGGGTTTAATAAAAATATTGCATTAACCGTTTAAAAATTACAGCCATTTTTACAGAGTCGCTCCATTTTCACCGGCCCAAAAGTAATTGGACAAACTAACAATCATAAATATTAGGATTATTTTTATTATTATACTTGGATTCAAATCCCATGCAGTCAATGACTGCCTGAAGTCTGGAACCCATGGGCATCATCAAATGCAGAATTTCCTCCCTGGAGATGCTTTGCCAGGCCTTTACTGCAGCTGCCTTCAGTAGCTGCTTGTTTGTAGGTCTTTCTGCCTTTAGTTTCGTCTTCAGTAAGTGAAAGGCATGTTCAATTGGGTTGAGGTCATCAGACATTTAAGAACATTTAATTTCTTAAAGCCTTAAGAAGTTCTTGGGTTGCTTTCATGGTACTTTTTGGGTCATTATCCATCTGCATATGAAGCACTGTCCTATCAGTTTTGTAGCATTTGACTGAATCTGAGCAAAAAGTATACTATACACTTCAGAGTTCATTCTGCTACTTCTATCAGCAATCACATCATCAAGTCTAACCTGGACTTTCTGTTCTTGAGTGTTACCAGTGGTTTGCATCTTGAGGTAAACTGTATATATTTATATTCATGAAGGTGTCTCTTGACTGTAGACTTTAACAATGATACGCCTACCTTCTCCAGAGTGTTCTTGACTTCTGCTGATGTTGTGAAGTGGTTTTTCTTCACCAAGGAAAGGATTCTGCGATCATCCACTTTAGTTGTCTTCAGTAGTCTTCCAGGCCTTTTGGTGTTGCTGAGTTCCTTCTTTTTGAGAATGTACCAAATTGTTGATTTGGCCACTCCTGAAGTTTTTGCAATCTCTCTGATGGGTCCGTTTTGTTTTTTTCAGCCTAATGATGGCCTCCTTCACTTGCATCGACACCTCTTTGGACCACGTATTGAGAGTTCCCATGAACAGCTACCAAATGCAAATTCAACACCTGGAATCAACTCCAGACCTTTTATCGCCTTAATTTGTCATGAAATAATGATGAAACAGGACACACCTGGCCAAGAAACTGCTTATTAGTCAATACTAAAGTCAGTATTAGCCAAATACTGGCCTGTGAAAATGGAGGAACTCTGTAAAAAAAAAAATGGCTGTTATTCCTAAATGGTTAATGCAACATTTTTGTTAAACCCCTTGACTGAAAGTCTGCAATTCAACTGCATCTTGATTGCTTCATTTCAAATGCACTGTGGTGGTGTACAGAGGACCTGACTGTACCTAACATGAGAAATCAATCAAATTGATGGATTCTCACTGTACAACTTTTAGATGCTATACTTTCTAATTTTTCAGGTTTCTGATAGCACAATATACTTACAGTATATTATCAGTATATTGTCATTGGGTAATGTCTACATTTTTTTTTTTTAGGTATTAAAATATGGAAACCAAATTGTCTCTTTTTAATTACTGGGCCATGTCTTGCCTACAGGTTATTTTTAATAAGTGTTTACTTCTATATGATTTAATACAATGATGTAATAGTTTAATTGAATGGGATCAGTAGTATGTTATACTATATTTTATATATTTATATATTTTATAGTATATTTTTGCATGATTTTGCTGTGTTAAAAATATCTGTCTTAGCGTGTCAGGACTATCTTGAGCTTATATTAACCATCAAGAGGAAGCATGGACTTTATTACAGTACTGTCTGTACACGTTAGGAATTTCAGTGATACATGTTGATCCTGCTCCTCACTGAACGTACATAAGTCTAAGAAATTTGACAAGATTTTACTTGTAATTCTAAAAAGTCTTGACAACACTGTTTTTTGAAATTCATGGTGCAAGTAAGTAAAGGGAGCTCTCTTTTTAATACTGGCCCTATTGAACTTTTTCTTTTTACATGTCTGAACACACCATCTGTACTCTGTCTCTTTGTTCATCTCTGAGTATTCTTTTTACAATTTGTTTGTTTGTTTGTTTAAATAGCATATTTGAGTGGGAATGCGCGTCATCGGATGTCGCTGTAAATAGAAAGCTAGCTTTTTCAGCCATTGTGATCAGTCTGCGCCAATTTAAAAGTGTGTCGTCTTCAGATATTTGTAACCAATCCACTCTTCTTGTGTTTCAGAGTGATAAGCAATGACTGACATGCTGCAGAAAGTAATGGAGTAAAAGTATACAGTTTGACGTTATTTTGCTTCAAATTGTAGTGAAGGAATAGTATAAAGTCTGCAACAATGGAAATACTTTAATAAAGTACATATACCCGAAAAAAGTACTTAAGTACAGTAATAAATTACATGTACTTCATTACTTTCCAAAACCATTTTTACATCAAGTGTTTGTAGAGCATTTCAGGAACGTTGTTTTTCTAACATTACAGTTTAAGCTTCAAAGGACCTGTTCAGTACGTACTGAAAATTCTGATCATTTTAATAATATCGATGCATAAAGACATAATGACGCCTATACGCAAACCCACGTGAAGCTCTGTAATGGCAAAGAAACAAACAAGCAGCACTTTAATTGCGTCTAGCTTTTAAATTAAGTGACTCGATCCTCTAACTGTCCTCCATTAGAGCACTGTATGATGGATGATCAGGTAACATGTCAGCTAGCTTTATCGTGATGTTCTGGAGATATCAAACTCCAACGTATCTCGTAGAGTACTAGATTACACGTGGGGAGGGGGGAAAAAAATGAGGACGTTTAACAGGATATTAGAACAGGATCATTGGAAAAACCAGCACTTCCTGCATAGCCGAGGGCCATGCGCGTAAACAGTTCGGTGTTTTCCACTGCAAGAAGCCCTGAGATAGAAAGTGAAACTGAAGCACAGACTGAGAACTACTCTCACGAACACGCAGAAGGATCTTTAAAGCGTGTATTCCAGAGGCTGGTCTCTGAGAGCCATCACTCACTGTAAGTGTTATCATTTACACCTTACGGTTACTTTACCATCAGGCGTGTGCAGTGAAAATGGATTTGTATTAGGTGACATGAGCCCGCAGTGTTTTTAGAAAGTTGTGATGAGGAAGTGTGTAGGAAATCATGCAAGATTATATGTATGCCATCAAACATAATGATTATATAACATCTAGGACATGAAGATGTAGTGTAGAAGAAGAAAATGATCAAATATCAGAGATATTCAGAAGTTTGAGACTATATTAGTAAGCCATGTGGTCATGTAAGTAATAGGATTACTTTAATTTATGCAATGTGAATTAGAGGTTAGATTTATCTATCAGCTTTTCAGTATCTGCATGTACATTATACTTATACATTTGTGAAGCTTGTTTTGAGTTTAGTGCCTGAAGTAAAGCCAACATCCTCTTCTCTTCTCTTGTTCTAAATATCAAGGTGCTTTTTTTGACTGAATGAGGAAGTGTGCTGTCTTGAAAAAGTACAGGCTAGCAAAACTACTTTGCCGAGCTGTGTTTTTTCTTTTATTTATTTATTTATTTTTTGTTTGTTTGAGGTATTGAATATCATCGACCTCTGAACTAAAGATTTAGCATGTATGATTTACAAAAAGCAGAAGCATGTGTGTGTATGTGTGTATGTATGTGTGTGTGTGTGTGTATCATATAGGAATATCTGACAGTTTTATACATGGGAACTTTTGACTGGTCCCCATGAGACAAAATAAGTGTGTTTTTTTTATTACAAAAAAAAAAAAGAACACCCTGCAGCTTTTATTTAAAAAAAAAAAAAAAAAAAAAAAAAAAAAAAAAAAAAAAAAAAAAAAAAAAAAGACAAAATGAGTGCTTTGGGTTACTGAGGTTAAGGTTAGGGTTAGATTTAGGTGAAGCATAACATTAACTAGCAGCATTAGTAATTATATCAAAGGAAGGTCTTCACAAGGATAATACACTTGTGTGGTTAAAACAGTAACTGGATGCAGAAGAAACCCAATGGATTCCAAAGTGCTTTTGTTTTTGGTCTCGAGGCAGTATACGTCAGGTCACATGACCATATTGACCGAGTACAATAACTAATTGTACTCGGTGTTATAATGAACAAACCTTTGTCAGAGCATAACTGAAAAGTCTTGTACTCTACCTCAGGTACGCTTGCATAAAATATACACTTTCTACATCCTTATTTTTTTCATTTGTGTACTTGTTACACACAAATCTATCTTTTTAACCAGACGCAGGTAAAATCATGTTTCTGTGCATGTTAACATTATTAACTAATTACATTTAAAAAGTCCCTATGTGTATATTGTGTGTGTGTGTGTGTGTGTGTGTGTGTGTGTGTGTGTGTGTGTGTGTGTGTGTATACACTTAGGTCAGGAAGTGTTTGGACAGTGACAGAGTTTTTGTGATTTTGCCTTTATACACCACCACAATGGATTTGAAATAAAAACAATCAAGATGTGATCGAAGTGTAGACTTTCAGCTTTATTTTAAGAGCCCACCAGTGCTTTCTTTCTTTTTAAGAATGTACCCAACTGTTGATTTCACCACAACTAAGGTTTTTGCTATCTCTCTTATAGATTTATGTTGTTTTCAATTAACTTGTTGTCAGTCACTTTGTCCAAATACCTTTGAGCCCCTGAAAATGGAGGTACTTTGCTTAAAATGGCTGTAATTCCTAAATGGTAAATGCCATATTTTTGTAAAATAAAGCTGAAAGTCTACACTTCGATCACATCTTGATTGTTTTTTTTATTTCAAATCCATTGTGGTGGCGTATAAAGGCAAAATCACAAAAACTCTGCCATTGTCCAAATACTTCCGGACCTGATTGTGTATGTATGTATATGTATATGTATGTATATATATACATATATACATACATACACACACATTATATATATATATATATATATATATATATATATATATATATATATATATATATATATATATATATATATATATATATATATATATATATATAAATCACATATATAAAAACCATCATTTTTTGATTAACCCTGTAATATGCAGTTGAGTCTAGCAGCTTGTTTTAAGTAGTTTTAGACATATGTTTGTTCAACTGCCGTTTCCAAGTTTCCAAGTTTCAGCAGAATTTCCAACCAGCTACATTTAAAAAGCACACAAAAGACCTGAAACTAGCCCCAAGAAATTTGGCATTAGAAAAGAAAAAAAACATTTTTCTTTCTTTTTCTTAGCCTCTGCATGCTGTGCAGGCATTTCTCATGTACAGACATTATCCACTCCATAATCCCCCTTTCCCTCTTTAACCTTTGAAATATTTCTTACAACAGAAATGGTTCTGTATATCATAGACACGCTGTCTGCACTTACACTTTGCCTTTGTTTGGCAGAAATTTGTTGGTGAATTCAATTTATTTTTTTTTTTTTTGAAAAAACAGATTTTAGAGGCTGCTGAGTATTTTTAAACTAGTCCATTCTGGTCACCCCATGAACTGCCCCATCCACTGAGCATGTGATTTACATTTACATTTACGGCATTTGGCAGACGGCCTTATCCAGACCCTTACGGAAGTGCTTTGAAGTCTCTATCAAGAAATACATCCTGGATATGGATAAATCCATAACTTGAAATGATGTATATCATGATATATTCCGATTTCTCTAAAATCGATGAAAAAAATGTATCTATACAAAATAACTGGTCAGTGTTGGGTCTGTTATACCCAAACCACGTCCAAATGACAGAAGTACCTCCCTTTTTAGATACAAGTTCCTCATCTCTTTGTTACAGCACACTGCTAGAAGCGCCTAGCTCTGATGTGACTGACTGAAATCGAGTGCCGAAAAGTGGCGTTTGCAACATTGGCGAAATAGATAATATCTATCTATAGACATTATAGACATATCACCATATCGCACACCCCTAAATGGAACATCACAATCGTTGGTCACTCAAAAGAGTTAAATTAGTATTTCAACAGAATTTAAAATGGAGTCGTGAATGAAGACTTAATTTAGATTAACATGTTGAATGGCTGATAGACTGTTTATGCCCCCTACGGATGAGCTGCTACTGTCACACATTAAAGTTACTGTAATGAATAAAATACAGATGAAGTCACAAGACAAGGTACAAATGCTAGCCTCACCCCTTAATCCTAATCCTAACCTTGTAGTTATAGTAGCTAACAGATAAAAACTGCAGGATCATGTTTGGAAAATCTCAAATTTCTCTACTTGCAGGTAAAATCATTTCCTTTTTCATTTTTAAAAAGGAATGCCCTGACTTAAATATAATAGCTATCGTCCAAAAATACCCTAAGGCTAATAATTTTACTTAAATGTCATTTTTTTTTGTACTTTCCCCCCAAAATGTAGTACAGACCCCATTTTCACATATATTATAAATATCCAGGGTTTTTGTTTTGTTTGATTTTCTTAGACGAGTAGGCAGTTATACTGTTGCAGATGTGGACCCAAAATCTTATCTAAAGTCACATTTGGTTCTTTTAGCTATCTAGTGATCGTTTTCACACAACATCTCAGTGTTGCAGTGGTTTAATATGAATATACAGGGAGTTTTTGCTCACCACCGTCTCCTCTGGCTTGATCATCACGGATCTAAATCTACAGCTGGATTTCTGTAAAGCTGCTTTGTGACAATGTCTACTGTTAAAAGTGCTATGGAAATACAATTGAGTTAAACTGATATATACTCATATATTTATACTCCTCAGTTACTCAGACCCTCTGTGTGTTTCCCCTCAGCAGGAATCGGAATAAATGGGAAACTCGTCAGGATTAAACATGGACTCGAGCGAAGCATCTCCAATGGCAGACGTAGCCTCCGACATGGAGGAGGACTACGACTGCCCCATCTGTCAGGAGGTTTTGAAAATGCCCATACGCACCAAGAACTGCCACCATGTGTGAGTGGAAGCTCAAACCAGTGGCCCTGGTTTAGACTAAACTTCAACAGTCCAAGTAAGAGAATTGTTTAGAAATGGTACTCACTCGAGGAGTTTTTCGTCACCAGGTTCTGTAGGAGCTGTTTTCAGATGGCGGTGAGAAGTCAGGGCCCTCAGTGTCCGCTGTGCCGAAGCCCTGTGTCCGAGAGAGAGCACAGAGCCACGGACATCCAGCAGAGGATGAGAGAGAAGAAGGGCAAATGCAGAGCGTGTGGAAAAGAGGTCAACAACTTCTATAGATATAAGAACGCATTTAAGGTCAAACATCAAGATCCGATTGGATTGTTTAAAATGCCATGTGCTAGACCAGATTATGATTATTAAAACCACGGAAATGTTACATTCTGGATCCTGATTGGTCAGGAGGTGTTGATGAATTTTCTATAACAGCAGCTCTGACAGAAATGCAGCTGCAAACACAGGTTTATATTAATGCGCTATTGTTTCTATAGTAACAGCTCATTCACAGGGACTCGTACGGCAGACAATCCACTACTTAATCTAATCCAAATCTTTAACAAGTAAAAATGTGTGTAATCGTCGATATGGTGATGATTTCTGTAAGGACACGTTTGTGTAACGTTTATGGAAGGAGTCTCCAGTGCCAGTGCATTGCAACAGTCAGCAGTAAAGCCGTAAATTTAAGTTTTCAGACATCTTCAGGACAGAGGAGTTTACACTTTTACACGGTTTCTCGATAAAGCAAGCTGTGTTTTTTTTTGTCTCCTTAACTTCAAGAGAGGGAAAAAAAAGAGAAAAAACACTCCAGGATGTGCAGTTATTGGAAAATAATCAACTTTGGGGTGATAACAGTAAATCCACTGCATCACACCACCCCATCACTGATTATTTTCCTATAACAGCACTACACCAAGTGTTTTATTCCTTACATATTATTATTATTATTATTATTATTGTTTAAGATGACATGGGAAAAACAAACAAAAAAAAAATCATAAGACATTCGAGGCATTGCATTTCGATGGAAGGTTACTTTTAAACGATTACTGGCGAATCGTTCACAATATCACAAGCAACACAAAACTAACCAAGTAAAAAGGCTCAGATTTGACTCCACGTCGTCTCCGTTTAAAATTTACTGCAAAAAATAATCATCCTAAACAATGTGTTATGAGTTAATTGTGAGGGAGAATAGCAGGTCTCTGTTCTGTGCTGTATTTCAGAAACCCTCCAGAAGGTAGAGCTGTTTCTCGTACTGTAAACACTGATTTATTTACTAAACATCATCATCATCATCATTGGGAAAGTCCTGTAGCTTCTCTCCACTTGTTTCACTTCCATCAACACAATGTCCACAACATGACCACAACATGAACAAGTCCTCGCTAATCAGATGACAGAAAATGTGACTTTATATGAAGGGAATCTGACAAAAGACAAATTTGGGTGTTGTTTATCCAGGTTGTGTGACCAAACAACTGTACATCAATACACACACGTATAAAAAAAAAGAAGGAGGGTTTCTATATGGTTCATGTTTTGCCTTTATCTTTACAGAAATTTCTCAGCAAGATGAGGCTCCACTACAGAACCTGCAAGAAGTATATCGAGGAATTTGGTCCTATTACTGAAGTCACCGTAACGCTTCCTGCCCAAACCCCTAACTTACCACAAAGCAGTGTATTTACCCCCAACATCCCCATTCCTACCCCCTCTAACAGGTATGTGGAGACTTTTAAACTCCATCACCATGCCATCGACATGCGACTCTAGCCTCAGGAGAAACTAAAAGTGCATAGACTAAACACATATCGTCCAATCAACATACTAATTACACAACAAGGTGTGACAACCGTATGTTTAGGTCTTTCTGGTTTGCACGAAAGGGTTAAAACTTTTCTGTTTGGTATTGTTACGACTTCCTATTTGGCTGTTGTTGTTGTTGTTGTTGTCGTCGTCGAAATTAGCGTCTAGGGATGTAGGAAGTCAACACAAAGAATAAATTAATAATAATTTTTAAAAAAAAGAGTTAAAGATGTTTTTAGAATCGGGGAGGCTGTCTGTTACTAAAGGAATGAGATGTGTGGAGTAATGAATCAAACAGAAACCGGAAAAATGCTTATCAGAAAAACGTTGGTGAGGAGTTACGTCCATGAAAACACATATTTACAGTGACGACAGAAACGTCAAAGAGTAAAGATGATATTTACATGTTATATACATTAAAAAAATAAACAACTCAACAGTGTGAGACGTGAGCGGAGCTGAAACACACACACACACTAACTCCAACCAATTCAAATCTTCTACACTACACTCACGAACAAAACATAAATACAAGCATCAGCTCCCGCTGACAGTCTACGTGTTGCTCGGCGTAGGTCACGTGACATACTAACCGCGTCTCAACACTGAGAGTCAAGAGAGAAATCCAACCATCAGCTCTTAAAGAGAGAGAAAGGGAATCAAGTTCACAAAACAGCCAGAGTCAAATCAGAGGCAGGTAATTACAACATGTGAAGTAAGGGAGCGATCAGAAATGACTCAAAGTAAGCTAACAAAACGCGAAAAGAGTGGACAGTGTGGCAAACAGACGAGCGCTATCTGAAAAAACGCGCCCTCGCCTTTCTGCTTCTTCTTCTTCTTTCTTGGTGTTTTAATGGCGGATGGCATACAACTTTTAGGAGCATTACCGCCACCTACTGATTAGGAGTGTGGGTCCGGATCATAGTCTACCCCTGAACTCGCTATATTCTGTTATATAATCCCGTGTCCTTTAAATATTGCATTAAAAATTGAAAGTTTTTATCCCCTGATTTACTCCCCAAAATGTTTATCAACTCAAACTTCTCTTTATTTTCCTTGAGGTCATCACTCAGTATCTTTCTTTCCTTGCCGTACCTTTGGACATTTCATTATAGCACGTTCTACATTTTCCTCTTGATTACAATATTCACATGTTCCTGTTTCGTGTCTCCCTATTCTCTTCAAACTGCTATTAAGAGCAGCTAGCAAGCTATCTAAGCCTTGAGACTATAGTCTCCTCGTGTCTATTTCGTCCTACCGTTCTGTATTTACCAACAATTCTTTGAATGCTATAAAGCCATCTCCCTGTTCTTTCTTCTTCCCAAAATGTCTGCCATCTATTCTTCACATGCTGTTTGATTAAACACTTCATTTCACTCTTACCATATTTTATCTGCATATCTACATCTACTTTCTTTTCTTCTTCCTTTGCATATTCGTCTGCCAACTCATTTCCTTTTTACTCCCACATGCGCTGGTATCCAACAGAAAGCTACATATATTCCCATCATCTGGATCCTATCTCAATCATTATATCTGCTCTGCTCTCTGAATGAACTTGAATCAGAACATGTGAGTGTCCGCATTGGCTTATTTTCCTCCGCCCGTTGCAATGCCGGTGAAATCGCAATCATTTCCCCAGTATATATTGACAGACTCATATCTGTGATTCTTTTACTGACTTTGACATTAAATTCTGGGATACTGAATTCCACACCTACTTTGTCTTCCATATTTTTCGATGCATCAGAATATATTTGAACATATCCATAATCATGTTCATGAATGTACTCATGTGTTATTTGAGCATTTGATTTGAACTCATCCTTATTTTCCTTACTTAACAATGTCATATCTACCGTAGGTTGAGATATTATCCACAGAGGGATATTGGAGTTTCACCCATTTCCATTTCTTTTTATCACTCTAGGCACTTCCCATCCAAAACCTTTGATTTCTTTCTTTCCTTTTTCCCCAGAAAGGTTTGAGAACTACCCTAGCTGGGTGTTCTTGACTATGTCCTATTATGTTGACCCAATATCTTAGTGACAGTTCAATTCTTCTAAGATCTAAAGGCATTTCTCCCATTTCAACCTGCAAGGCTGCAGCTGGTGTAGATCTCATCGCCCCCGTACATAATCTTAATGCCTCGTACTGAACTTTATCCACCTCTTTTAACACAGTATTAGCAGCAGTTCGATACACTATACTCCCATAATCAAATACAGATCGTATCCAACCCGTGTATATACTTCTCAGAGCCATCCTCTCAGCCCCCCATTCTTTCCCCACTAAACATCTCATAACATTCATTACCTTTTTGCATTTATCAACAATTTTTTTGAATGTCTATTTTAAACGTGAGTTTCTCATCAAACCATATACATGCATATATGTGTGTGTGTATGTACATATTCATTGTATATACTCATTTTTATATTCCTATTCACATTCTATCATATTCTTAACATGTCTTCACCACTGTACACTGATTGTACATACACATATATACCATATTTATCCTTATTTATAATACCCACTGCACCTTCTGTCCATAAGTCATCCATTTCCTTGTACATATCACCCTCATAGCTGTATATCCTTATTTGTAATTTATTGTAAATACGCCACTCCTCAGTACTCCTGGTTAGATGCTAACTGCATTTCATTGGCTTAGTACATGTACTTTGAACAATGACAATAAAGTTGAATCTAATCTAATCTAATCTAATATACCCACAAATTTAAAACATGATACTCTTTCTATTTCTTGACCATATAATTTCAATTTTACCTCCTTACTAATCCTACATTTTGAAAAGAATAAAGTTTTTGTTATTTCAATAGAGAATCTAAAGCCCCACTTATATGACCACCTTTCCACTTCTGTGATTGCTTACCATAAACTCTAATATTCCTCCCTCGTTTCCAGACTGCACCACCATCTGCATAAAGAGAAATTCCTATCCCTTTTTCAATACTCAGAAAACACGTCATTAATCATAACAGAGAATAATAAAGGACTAATACTATAGTATAATACTTATACTTCCTCGTGGTGTTCCATTTTCTGCATTTACCATCTCTGAAAATTCTTTCCCAACCTTTACTTGAATAGCTCTTCCAAACAGAAAACCTTTAATCCATCTTATCATTTTTCCTTTAAACTCCTGCTTTTCTCAATTGAATTATTAACCCTTCTTTCCACATCATATCATAAGCATTCTCGATGTCAAAAAATACCGCCACTACACTTTCTCTATTAGCCTGAGCTCTTCGTATTTCATGTTCCAGACATACTGTAGGGTCCATAGCACATCTACCTTTTCTAAATCCACTTTGATAATTACAAATATTCCCTTTAGTTTCCATAAAATATGTTAATCTCTGGTTTATCATTTTTTCCATTACCTCACATAAGTGCGAAGTAAGAGAAATTGGCCTGTAATCACTTGGCCTTTTACCTTCTTTCCCAGCTTTAGGTATTGGAACTACTACAGCTTCTTTCCAGCAACTAGGTAGCTGTCCCTTTTCCCATATCGCCTTATTATACAACTCTAAAAGTATACTTTTTGATGATTCACTTAAGTTTTTTAACATTATATAGCATACCTGATCTTTACCCGGCGCTGATAACCTAGTACTTCTTAATGCACTATTCAATTCTCCTACTGTTAATGGCTAATTAAGTGTATCATCCACCTCTTCATCTTGCATAATTAATTCTCTGTATCTTAATGCTGTTTCCTCTCGTCCTTTCCTCCCTTCTTCGCTGATATTCTCCGAGCTATGGATTTTGACCAATGTTTTCATAATCATTTCCGCTTTCTCCTTCTCTGTCACCGCTGTGCCTTCATTATTTATGAATGAATGTATTAATCTAAACCCTCTCCTAATTCCATTCATTTTTCCTTATCATGCCCCATACTTTATAAGTATCTGTTTCTCATCCCACTGAATCACAAAATGATCTCCAATATTCCCTTCTTGCCGTTTTAATAGTTCTTCTTACCTTCGCCTGCATCTTTTTAAACTTGATTAAATCTTCAAAATTGTGTGTTCTTTTAAGTATTTTAAAAACGTTGTTCCCTTCTTTTATTACTTTCCCGCACTCTTCCGTCCACCATGGGACAATCTTTTTTCTCCTATTCCCTAAACTTCTTGGAATTGATTGTTTTGCTGCTTCTATAATAACTCCACTAACTACTCGATTTAATTCCTCTATTTCCTCATCAACGTTAATTACTCCCATCATTTCATCACTTATCTCCCTGAATTTCACCCAGTCTGCTTTACTAAATACCCATCTTTCTGACCCATTTGACTCATTTATTTCGTTTCTTATACCTATTTCTACAAAAATTGGATAATGATCGCTTCCTAACGTACTATCTTTATTAACTTCCCACCAACATATGAATTTGAATCATTATAACTATCCCACAACGTATTATGCCCATTAAAATCTCCACAACAAATAACCTTACCCTCTAAATTTATTGCAAGTTCCTCTAAGTTTTCCAATGTTAGTTTCTTACAGGGATTATAATAATTTACTATTTTAATATTTCCTTCATTTGTCCAAACTTCTACTATTATAAATTCCAATTCATTTCCTTTTACCATCATATTATAATGCACATTCTGTTTGATAAAAATAACACCCCCCCCCCCCCCCCACCCCCCCCCCCCCT
>CM040978.1:4371587-4389776 GCA_022985145.1 Pangasius djambal
CCATCTCTATCCTTAATAACTCTAACTTGCTGCACATCCTTCCCATCTCGATCCCTCTGCCTAGCTAACCTGTATAAGTCCTTCTGTCCTTCTCTAGTGTCTAACCTAGTGTACAACTCATCATATGCCTCCTGCTTGGCCTTAGACACCTCCCTCTTCACTCTGCGCTGTAACTCCTTGTATTCCTGTCTATTCTCTTCAGTCCTGTCCATGTCCCACTTCTTCTTGGCTAACCTCTTCCTTTGGATACTATCCTGAACTTCCTCATTCCACCACCAAGTCTCCTTATCTTCTTTCCTCCTTCCAGATGACACACCCAGCACCTTTCTTCCTGTCACCCTGATCACTTCTGCTGTAGTTTCCCAGTCATCTGGCAGCACTACCTGACCACCCAGAGCCTGCATCAACTTCTGTCTAAAGTCCTCACAACATTCCTCCTTTTTCAGCTTCCACCACTTGGTTTTCTTCTCTATCTCAATCTTTGACCTCTTCTTTCTACATACCATCAAAGTCATCCTACACACCACCATCCTATGCTGTCTGGCTACACTCTCTCCCACTACCACTTTACAGTCACTAATCTCTTTCAGATTGCCTCTTCTACATAGGATGTAGTCTACCTGTATGCTCCTACCTCTTCTGAAAATAAGTGTTAACCACAGCCATGCCCATCCTCTTAGCAAAGTCCACTACCATCTGTCCTTCAATGTTCCTTTCCTTAACTCCAAACTTGCCCATCCCCTCCTCATCACCTGTGTTCCCCTCACCAACATGTGCATTAAAATCTGCTCCTATCACCACTCTCTCACCCGTGGGAATACTCTCTATCTAATTCACTCCAGAATCTCTCTTTCTCCTCTAGCTCACAACCTACCTGTGGGGCATAAACACTAACAACATTCAACATCACCCCTTCAATCTTTAACTTCAGACTCATCATCCTGTCTGACACTCTCTTCATCTCCAGAACATTCCTCCCAAACTCCTCCTTCAAGACCACACCTACCCCATTTCTCTTACTATCCACACCATAATAAAACACCTTAAAACCTGCTCCTATACTATGAGCCTTGCTACCCTTCCACCTGGTCTCCTGTACACACAGCATATCCACCTTCCTTCTCTCCTTCATTTCAGCCAGCTCTCTACCTTTTCCTGTCATAGTACCAAGATTCAGAGTTCCTATTCTCAGTCCTACACTCTTATCTTTCCTCTTCTTTCTCTGTTTATGCACTCTCCTCCCTCCTCTACTTCTTCTACCAACAGTAGCCCAATTTCCACCGGCGCCCTGTAGTTCACCGGCACCGATGGCGGTCGTTGTTAACCCGGGCCTCGACCGATCTGGTATGAAATTCAGAGTACTGACGATTCGCATGATTATATTTGGCAATGTTTCACGCCGGATGCCCTTCCTGACGCAACCCTCTCTATTTATCCCGGCTTGGGACCGGCACAGAAGTCACTGTACTGTGACCCCCATGGCTAGATTTAATAATGCCATAGCATTTTTTAATAATTTGCCAGGGGTTCTTTGACTGTGATGGTGTTTACACTATACAATTTTTTTCTTTTTAATCAATGATTTTGCTCAGTCATTTTCATTAGTCATATTTTTCACTCTCTTTTTGCCACTTTTTTTTATTTTATTTTATTTCATTTTATTGTGGAGTGCTTTTATTTTTTGCCTAAAGAGAGCAAAGCAGAGGCCACCCATGTCAGTTCTGCCTGAGATCATCTCATGAAAGCTTCAACTAAGGTAGGTTTAATGTTAGTCTAAACATTCAGCTTGTTCACTGTGTTTGAGTGCAGGATGTTTAGCCATTCTTCCTCCAACAAAAGCAACAAAAGCAAGGAGACACAACCCTGATCAGAGGCCAGTAGTAAGTCATTTACCACTTTAACCAGTGCTGATCTTGGAGATAAAGGGGAGGTTTGATATTGGTCTATAGTTAGACAGCTGACAGGGGTCAAGGTCAAGTTTTTTAATTAAGGGCTTGATAACTGCTAGGTTCTTCTGTTTGAAGAAACAAGTAGGTAAAGGATTTAGTATACAGGTTGATGATTTTGATGATGAAATTAGTTAAATTAGTTCAGTCTCTTGAAGGTGAGTAAAACATTGTAATTGTTCATCTGATATTATATTATCATCTACAGGGTTAGTTATAAAACTGTCCGGTTTTAAATTAATAAGCTAAACTTTTTGCCTGATGTTTTAAATTTTATCATTGAAAAAATTCATTAAGTCATCATTGCTATATAATGATTGTGTGCGTGTTTCGATTGTGGTCTTATTACTAGTTAATCTTGCTACAGTATTAAATAAGAATCTAGGATTATTTCTGTTTTTTTCAATTAGGGTGGGGAGATACATCGATCTAGCAGGACTAAGAGTTTTTCTATAGCTCAAAAGGCTCTCCTTCCATGCTCTCTGAAATACTACCGATTTAGTTTGATGTCATTTACGTTCTAGTTTTCGAGTGGTCTGTTTTAAAGTTCGTGTGTGATCGCAATACCAGGGTGCTAGCTTTTTCTCCCTAATTATTTTTCCACTTTTTAGTGGAGCTACCTTATCTAGCGAGTTGCAGAACGTTGATTCTAAGCATTCAGTTGCCTGGTCAAGTTCTTCGGGATCAGATGGTGATCCAATCATGGTTGATAAATCTGGGAGATTACTGATAAAACTCTATACAGATGTTGACGTGAAAGTACATTTGATCTGGTGACGTGGCAAGGTGCATATATTATGATTAAGACACATTTTAAATGAGATGACCGAATGTTAGTATTAAATCAAGAGTGTGACCACTACTATGGGTGGGTCCTAGTACTTTCTGATTAACCTCTACTGAATCAAGAATGGACCCAACTGCTATCCTTAGAGGGTCATATGGATTATCAAAATAAACATTAAACCTCCAACAATTAATGCTTTGTCTAAGGAAACAAACAGGTTAGAGATGAAATCTGCAAATTCAGATAGGAATTCTGAATATGACCCTGGGGGTCTGTTAATAATAATTAGTGGAATCACCTGGGTAGACTTATTTATAGTGGCTACATGTGTTAGTATAAAGAACTTCAAACGTGTTGAATTTATGACTAGGTTTTTGTGTGACGCCTAGATTTTCATTATAAATGATTGCAACGCCTCCTCCTTTGCTAGTTAGATGGGGCTGATGTATGTAACTGTTATATTTCCATAGGTAGTAAATCTTTTCTGTTGCTGCAATATTTTTCTATTATTCTATTAGAACATTAAATGAAACCTTCCAGTCATTAAACCTGAGAGAGTCACCATTGAAAATTGCTGGTTCTGGTATAGGAAGACTACTTGCACTGCTAGTACTCTGACAAGCATTTCTCTGCTATCTTCATGCATTGGGTTTGTCACTTTTTGTTGTGAAGATTAATGATGTAGTGAGCTGCCCTTGGGCTTGATTGGCACAGTTTCTTGCACAAAGCCATGAGTGTTCAGTGTCATGCATTATTCAATTCAATTCAATTCACTTTTATTTGTATAGCACTTTTAACAATGGACATTGTCACAAAGCAGCTTTACAGAAATATACAAAGTCTAGATATAAATTTTACAGTGACAAGGAAAACTCCCTGAGATGATATGAGGTAGAAACCTTGAGAGGAACCAGACTCAAAAGGGAACCAGTCCTCATCTGGGAGATGCCAGACAGTGTGATTATAAACAATTTGGCTTCTATACCTACGTAATATATAGTCAAAAAGTGCAATTGTGTAGCCAGGAACTTATCAGCTTATGAGCAAAATATTAATATGAGTAACAGAGTTATTTCTGAATTCAATATAGTTTTAACTTGAAGTCTAATTTGTTTATCAACTGTTCAAAGATGGAGACTTGAGTGCAAAACAGTTTGTAGCAATTGCTGTCCTAAGTCATCATAGTAAAACTGTTCATAGCAATTGCAGTCCTAAGCCATCTTTATGGTTTCTAAGTGATACCATCCACAGTAATCTCATGTCACTTTAGGCTGTCAATGTGGGGCCATCCTCAGCAGCAGTGATTGGTTGTCAGGTATCTCAGGAGTAGCATGTATAGATTGACAGAGAGAAAGAAACACAGATTTATTAGGTATGTTCACTGTCATGTAATAGTTAAAGAACATGTACATTGTGTGCAAGCAGGGACTCTTACAAGACTAACTATGACAGCATAACTAAAAGGGAGAGCCAGAAGGTAAAACTGACATGAGGTTGCCCTGGGACATAAAGCAGTCATCAAGCCTGAGTGAACGCATGAGAGTCGGGGGGACACAGCATCCAAACATCCCAGTTCACCAAACACTCCATGCCCGTGAGCCCTCCAGATCTGCACCTTTACCTAAGAAAAAACTATTAACAAAAATCTTGACTAAACAAATATGTTTACAGCTGAGACTGAGTCCCGACCACTAATTGGAATGCTGTTCCATTACTGTGAGTCTTTGTAAGAGAAAGCTCTGCCCCCTGATGTAGCCTTCACTATTCAAAGTACCAACAAAGAGCCTGAACTTTTGATCAAATTAGGTATGGCAGATCATAAAAGACAGAAGTTTGTTCAGTTACTGCGGCACAAGACCATTCAGTGCTTTATAGGTCAATAGTAGTATTTTATAATCAATGCGAAATTTGATTGGGAGCTAATGCAGTGTGGATAAGATAGGGGTGATGTGGTCATAGCTTCTGGTTGTAGTAAGGACTCTGGCTGCTGCATTCTGGAATAACATTCTGCATTCTGTGCTTGTTTATACACCTACTGGGATATCCAGACAGCAAAACATTACAATGATCCAACCTCAAAAAAAGCGCAAAACATAATCAAAAGACACATCCCACCCCAGTCACTCTTTGTTCAATCGGTTACCATCAGGCAGACGGTACAGATCCCTTGAAACGAGGACAAACTGATACAGAAATAGCTTCTACCCTGTAGCTATACAATCTGTAAATGCCAAATGATAGTGTATGTTCATGCCAAACTGTAAAATGTTTTGCATTTGAAATTTGGAATTGAACTGTGAAATTTTCTGAAAGCGCAATATTTCAACTCTACAATATCTCTTTGTTGGTGCAATATTTTAACTGTTCAATATTCTTTGATGCCATATGTACAATAAGTGTAAATACCTGTATTTTTTTGCCAGTATTTTATTTTATTTCCATGACAATCACAATGACAATAAAGAATTACTTACTTACTTAGAGGTAACAAAATCATGAACTACTTTTTCTGCCTCATGTACTGACATATTTCTTGGCAAAATTTCTGTGATGAAAAGATGTTTATCCTAGGAATATTACCTACATGGGCTTCAAATGAAAGACTGGAGTTAATAATCGCACCAAGGTCTTTTACTGCTGCACACTGTAGGACTAAAATATAAAGTGATATTATCTTAGTCTGCTGCTCTCCTGTGACCAAGGATGGAAACAGGTGCAGCCGAAGGTTAAATGGTTGTTTTAACTTTATGACTTAAATATCTGACTCCAATTTACTAGGTTAATTTAATGTAACTGATTCCAAAGAATGATCTTTTAGTTAGGGAAAGTAATAAATGGGTTTATTGTACAAAACACAAATGCATGATATATAGAAAGTAAAATAAAGAGAACTTACAGACTCAATGGACAGAGTCCATATAGAATAAGAGAGTACATATAGGATGCTTGATGGTTAATGCACCTCTCTACATTGCACAGTGAATAACTTTTATACCCTGAGCCTCTTTGAAGTGAATCATGCCAAGAGTACTGGATGGAAGAGACACAATTTATTTTATTACAGGACGTAGGTTAATTAGGTTCCTTAGAATCTAATCTAAGATTCCAGAGTCTGTGGGGGGAAAAAAGGCAAAAGGTCTCCCATGTAGAACGGGGTGTCCCAGTAGCTAAATGTGTGGGTGTAGGTGTGTGTGGGAAGAAGAAACACACATTGCAAATTACACTGTAAATGTTATTTCCTAAACCTATATGATATTTATGATGTCACAACATTGTTCACCTCATCTGCCAGTTAGATGAAGCTGATGTACAGTCAGGTCGGGAAGTTTTTGGAGAGTTTTTGTGATTTTGCCTTTATACATCACCACAGTGGATTTGAAATAAAACAATCAAGATGTGATTGAAGTGTAGACTTTCAGCATTATTTTAAGGGGTTCCACAAAAATATGGCATTTACCATTTAGGAATTACAGCCATTTTCAGCAAAGTACCTCCATTTTCAGGGGCTCAAAAGGTATTTGGATAAAGATAAACTATCAACTATCTAAATGCAAGCACATGTGGAATAGCTTGCACTCTATCACAGATTACAAAGGTGGGAAACTTTGTAATGTGGGACTATCTGCCTCACTACCTGATGAGCTAAACACGTTCTATGCTTAGTTTGAGGCAAGCAACACCTTCCCTGCAGTGAAACTAGAAGTGGACTGTGACATCTGCGGATTAACCATCTCTGTGACTGATGGCATCAGATCCTTCAGGACAGTCAACCAATGCAAGGCACCAGGTCTTGATGGCATCCGTGGCCATGTTCTCAAAGCATGGGGAGGGGAGGTTTTCACAGATATCATTAATCTCCCTAAGCCTCTCTGTGATTCTGACATGCTGTAAGAAGGCCACCACTGTCCCAGTTCCTAAGATGTCTGCAGTCACATATCTGAATGACTAACGCCGTGTGGCTCTGACCTCTACAATCACAAAGTGATTGGAGCACTTCTGCTCCAACCTTCTGGCCACCATGGTCCCTGTCCAATTTGCATATTGCACAAACAGATGGGCAGATGACTGTTGCTCTATAGGGCTTTCTATGGATGTGGTACAGACCAGGAGGGGATGAGGATGAAGAGGGAAACATTCAGGGAAGCATTGATCGCCCCATCGTAGGACTTTGCCCGTGGACCACGAAATTATAGGATTGTGTCTTACTAACCAAGGCTGTCCCAGCAGGAGATCAGAGGTGACTTTTTCCAGAACCAGGAGTTCAATGGATTTGGAGTGCAAACAGCCCACCCGGTGTCTGATGGCTCTCTGATTGAGGGGAGTTCCCGTTATGGAATGTGCTTGATAGCTTGCCTGGTTTGGGCTTTTCCTGAGCTGGAGTTGACGGCAGAGTTCTCCGGATATGAAATTGCTGGCTGACCCAGAGTTGATGAAGGCTGTAACCAAAACAGAGTAATTAGCAGTACTCAGAGTCACAACCGTGGTGAGAGGTGAGACAAACTTGCGGACAAGCTATATAACTCACCAGCGGTCGAGGAGGGCGAATGGGGCACTTGTCAATTAAGTGCCCGCTGGCTGCTCAATATAAGCAGAGCCTCTGGGTCAGCCGACGATGTTGTTCCACCGGAGTGAGGCGCGTGGAGTCAACTTGCATTGGTTGCACTCCTGGTTCTGGAAGAGAGGGAGTTGAGGACGGAGGATGGACCTGGGGAGACAGCATGGTGTTGCTCTCCTGGGAGCAGCTGGCTAAGCAGTGAGCCACTCGGATGGATAGCTGTATGAAGCGCTCGAGCCCCATGGTGTCATCAAACGTGGATAGGTGTAGACGAAGGAAGGGGTCAAGTCCCTGTCTGTAGGTGGTTATGAGGGCTTGTTCATTCCACCCACTGACAGAGGCTAGGGTGTGGAACTGCAACGCATAGTCAGACACAGAATTATTTCCTTGTTTGAGTTGGTATAATTGTTCACTTACAGATGAATCGCCTTCAGGACGTCCAAACACCTCCCAGAAGTGATCCGTGAAGCTCTGGAAGGATTGCGTTGCTGGTCCCGATTGATGCCACAGGGTATCTGCCCATTGCAGCTTTCTGCCAGTGAGCAGAGACAGGATGAATGCTATTTTAGATCGTTCAGTGGGGAACCGGTGTGACTGCATTTCAATCGCCAGGGAACACTAGAGTAGAAAGCTGCTGCAGTCCTCTGCCAGGCCAGAGTAGGGCACCGGATTGACCATGGCACTGGTGATGACAGTTGATGACGAGGAAGACCTGGGGGGCGTGACTGGTGTGGATCCGGAAGTGGCCTGAACTTGGCGGAGATTATCCACCAGCACTGCAACTGGATCTGCTGTGGTTGGGTCCATGATGTTGTCTAGGTCTGGCCTTCTGTCAGGATATCAGACTCGGAGACAAAGGTGAGAACCCAACACAAATTTATTAAAGGATTTGCCAAACAATGGGTATGCAAAGATGTGGTAAACACAAAAGATAAGTACTGCAGGCTGGTGGGTAACACGGATAGAGACACTAGGTAAAGGACTGAGAGAAAGGAGCACACATCTCACATGTCTTGGAGGAGAAACGCTGGAGAAAACATAGGGAAACGTAGAGGAGCTTCCAATGAACACAGGTACTCACAGAGGTCTATTCCTAGTTGAGGCCAGACAAAGAGTGCATGTGAGGTGTGTGCTTATATGGAGTCCTGATGAGTGTGGTGATTGGAGACAGGTGGTTCTGATTAGAACTCTGGGGAGAGAGGGCGCTGACTGTTGGTGAAAGAGCCTGGTGTTCCTGTGACAAACATATTTCTGATAATTATTTAGGGTCACAATCTGCTGAGTAGTTTGACACCAGGGCCGGTTAAGATTGGTCAAAAATTCTAGTACTAGTTCACAGAAATTGAAGAAGCCCTAAGAGGCCATGCATTATTATTTTTTATCATTCTTGTTTTCTTGTGATCACAACTTAATTTTCTCATGATCTCCACATAACAAAAAGTTGTTTTCTTGTGATTTTGACGTAACAAAAAAACAAGAAAATCTCACGTCTTGTGAATGGGACTGGTGCTGCATGCACTTTGGCGTCTTCACCATCAGCATCATAAATTTAATAATGCTGAAGGGATGGACTTTATCTCAGCATTAAGAGAGAGGGGTGTCCCAGAGGATAACCTCAAGAAAATGGAGTAAGATAAAGTACGTTACTTGCTACACGAACATGAAGTTTACTATTCCTGTTTTGTGGTTATTGAAATGGTCACACTAATGATGCATGTTTCATAGCACCAAAACAGGGATTACCTGTTCTGAAAATTGAAATAATAAATACACAACTTTTGCGATGTCCTTGCTGAATGGATGAACACACAATGCAACCGGGAATGTCTGATTTGGGAACCAATGAGTCTTTTTGCCAGTTAATTTTAAAGAATGGTTAAAACCACCACACACTGACAAAAATAAAGTGTGATATATTGTGGCTCAGATAACCTTTTTAATCCTAATTTTTAAAAAACACATTTTAACACCTAAAACAAACACATGCTAAAATAGTATTATGTTGATGTGTTTCAGATTGATCCTGATTTTGCCAGACTACTGAATGATTTTGCCAGACTACTGAACTGTCGATTTATATTCCTTGATATGGCGACAGGGTCTATGCAAGAACTGGACAGAGTTAAATGCAGAAGAACATGGGAATGAAGATAGGAAACAGAAATTGATTAACCAATTCAGAAAAAAATATATGGACATGGCAGTAAGATTGCTGAAAGCAAGACAAGGAAAACTGAATTTGGCTAGATGCTCTACCAAGACTTCAGCTGCAAACAAGATAGAAGAGAGGTGGAACATGAGAAATTGTTGCGCTGGCAACCGATTCTGTGATCTATTGGGGAAACCATGGCTGCAGAAAGTCTGGACAAGATAACTGAAAATCTCCAGCCAAATGCAAGAAGTGTGGCAAAATCCATTAGGTTCCCACATTCAATGTCCCCATCTGAAACAATTGTATCAAATCATCTAGTTTGATTTATTAGTTAAAGAGACCAGGAGGAGCTTGTTTTTTTGTTGTTGTTGTTATTTTTGTCCCACCAAATGAATTGGACAACTCCAAATGAATTGGAAGAAGGCAATACTGGGTGAGAGAGAAATTCTCAAAGTGTTGTAGAAAGATATCAAGCAGAGGCTAGCCAGCCTGTGGAGGGCTGAGCGCATCCGAAAGTGCAAAAGGAGGAAGCAGAAGGAACGAGCCAAATTCTAAAAGAACCCCATCAAACATGCCAGGCAGCTGTTGGAGGAAGCAAAGAGGGGGAAGCTGGAAATGACCAGGGAGGAGCTGGAAGAATACATCAAAAGGCAGTATAGCAAACCAACAAGGAATGAGCCTTTAGGTTCACCAGGGTATGTGCCTTGTCCAGCCATACCTTTAACATCTTCCTATCCCAAGCTCAGAGAGATCAGAGAGGTCGTAAGAAAGGCCAGATCATCAGCAGCTCCAGGCCCATATGAAATACTCTACAAGCACTATAAGAAATGCGCTGCAGTGCTGAAGCTGCTGTGGACCCTCATGAAAGCCGCCTGGAAAAAGCAATGCATCCCATTGGAGTGGTGAAGAGTGGTGGTGGTATTCATCCCCAAGGAAGAGGACCCTAGAGTGATCGGCCAATTCAGGAGCATCGTCTTGCTCAACATTGAAGGAAAGATCTTCTCTGTTTTGGCATGGAGAGTAATCACACAGAATGGCTATGTTGACACCAGCTGCCAGAAGGCGGGGGCCTCAGGCTTCCCAGGGTGTGTGAAGCACCCATTGGTGAATTGGGAGCAGATCCAATTGGCCAAGCATGAAAAGAAAGATCCGCAGGTTACCTGGCTTGACCTCGTAAATGCACATGGATCAGTTCCACATCAGCTCATCAACTAGGCCACCAAGTTCTTCCACATGCCTGACAGCATCAGGAGCCTAGTCTGAAATTACTTCAAGGACCTGCAGATGGGCTTTGCCCTCTAGGATTTTACTACTGGATGACAGCAGGTGGAGGTAGGACTCACCGTGGGATGCTCAATCTCCCCCACCTTGTTTGTGGCCACCTTCGAGGTAATACTCACTGGGGCAAGAAAGATGGTAGGAGGAGTCAGATTGACATCTGGACAGAAACTGCCCCCACAGGGGATGATGCTATTAGCCTCCTGCTGACACCACCATGGACGCTAGGCTGCTGAAAAGGATGGAAGTACTGATGTCCTGGGCAAGGATGATCAAGCCCACTAAGTCCTGAAGTCTTTCACTCGGGAAAGTGCTGAGGAACAACAGCTCCATCTTCGTCGTGTGCAGTGATAAAATCCTGATGCTGGCTGAACAGTCCATCAAAAACCTTGGGAGACAATACACGGCTGAGCTCTCTGACAAGCACATGGGGAAGAACAACTTTCTCACAGTCTGCCAAGGATTTACCAGAGCCAGCTTCCAGGAAAGGACAAGGTGTGGTGCTACCACACCACACTGTATCAGAGGATAATGTGGCCATTGAAATTGTGTGAAATCCCCTTAAGCAAGATCGATGGGAAAGCCAACTCTTTCATCCAAAAGTGGCTTGGCTTGCCACAATGCCTGTCTGAAACTGGTCTCTTTGGAAAGAACATCTTGCAGCTGCCACAGCATGGGCTACAAGCAGGAGAAGGCCAGACTATTGTTGGAGCTGAGGGAGTCCACTGACCAGGCAGTGAAGAGTACAAAAGTCCAGGTCCACATGCCCGCAAGTGGAAAGCCCATGCTGAAGTTGATCTGGCAATTAGCAGGCTGCAGCACAAACAGATCATCAGCAGAGTCCAGACAGGAAGGGCAAGTCTTGGGTGGGGAGAAGCTCTGCAAGACCAGCAGGAAAGAGAAGAAATAACCGGTGGAGTCTGAGGTGATGAGGATGGAGGACGAACGCTATAAGATCATGGCTGTAGCACAGGGATGACAGGGGAGCTGGACAAGGTGGGAAGGTGTTGTTGGCAGATACATCAGAATGGCAGGCAAAATTCCACAGGCAAGACTTAGTTTTCTTATCAGGGCAATATACAACACACTCCCCTGCCCACTGAACCTGCACCTGAAACGTGTGGTTTGGCCAGGAAGAATGATGCTCCCTCTGCAGCAGTCCAAATGCAAGCCTCCAGCACATCTTGTCAGTCTGCAAAATTGCGCTCTCCCAAGGGCACTACAGGTGGCGACATGATCAAGTCCTGAGCAGATTGGCCGAGGTGCTGGAAGGGTGAAGACAGGTAGTAGAGTAGAGATCATCCTCCACCAGTGTGTCAGCACATCTAATTCATCAGACAAGGTGGGGGCAACACAAGCCAAGCCAAGATTATGGATAGTTCCTTTCACACAGGACTAGAGAATCGTGGGGATCGTGGCAGGAAGATTCAGTCCCCTAGTGAGATCACCAACACAAGTCTCCGCCCTGATATAGTGGTGTGGTCAAGCGGCGCCAATGCTCCTCATTGAGCTAACTGTCCCATGGGAGGAGGAAGTAGAAGTAGACTTTCAGAGGAAGAGGCTGAAGTACTCAGAGCTCATTGCTGAGTATAAGGAGGCTGGCTGGAGAACCATCATCTATCCGGTAGAAGTAGGATGCCATGGGTTTTTTGGAACATCAGCTGTTCATCTCCTGAGGGATATGGGAGTAATTTGAGCAAACCATCTATGTATGTGTATATGTATATGAAGTAGTTCACTAAATAGCATCATGAGCATCAATGTTTCTGAAACCCTTAACCAGAACTTCGGAAGCTGTCCGGTCTAAAGGTGCCGAACTAATCATAAATCCTTCGCCAATAACTCCAAGTAATTTTTTCTCTTCATTTGTAAGTTGTTTTGGTTAAAAGTTTTTTTTTTTAAAAATGGGGAAAACATTGATAAAAAATAAGATCTAATGGTACTGTCAACAAAATAATTTGCCAGTAGTTTTATTCGTTGTGAAATTTGAGTCTTAATGTGAACAAAAAATATAGGTGCGCTATTATTTAGTGCTGAATCCCACCGTAACAGTCTAGAATTGCCAATTCACTTTGTGTAGATGCTGAAAATGTGGTCAAAGTCATGCAATTCAGCACCACAGCAAATGAACAGCAACCAAACAAATTAACAAACATATACATATTAGATGTGTGTATATATTAGAATGTTTTAGACCAAACTAATTTCACTAATTTCCTCATCAAAATCATCAACTTGTATACTAGATCCCTTACCGGCATGTTTCTTCAAACAGATAATTCCAGAAGCAATCAAACCTCTTCTAAAAATAATCACTTCTTCCCTTAGCACTGGCTATGTACCTAAATCTTTTAAACTAGCAGTAATCAAACCCCTGATTTAAAAAACCTGACCTCAGCCCCTGTCAATTGTTTAAGTATAGGCCAATATCAGACATCCCCTTTATCTCCAAAATCCTTGAAAAGGTTGTAGCACTGCAGTTCTGCTCATACCGAAATAGGAATAACATTCATGAAATGTATCAGTCAGGATTTAGGCCTCAACATAGCACAGAGACAGTGCTGGTAAAGCGGTAAATGACCTATTATGGGCCTCTGATCAGGGTTGTGTCTCCTTGCACATGTTGGTTGACCTTAGTGCAGTTTTCGATACCAGTGATCATGCTATTCTCCTTGATAGACTAGAAAAAGTTTATGGAGTTAAGGAAACAGCCCTCTCCTGTGTCAGGTTTTATTTGACTGATTGTTATCAGTTTGTAGTTGTAAATGGTGACTTCTGTATGCATACTAAGATAAAGTTTGGTGTTCCGCAAGGTTCTTTTTTTTAGGTCCATTGCTCTTTTCTTTATATATGCTACCTCTGGGCAAAATTATTAGTAATAAATTACTAATTAGTAATAAATATTAGTAAACAGAAGAGCTTGTACTAGGACCACATGCAGCTAGAAGTAAGCTTTCTAACTACATGGTAAATCTGGATGGCCTTTCTGTTTCATCATGTGCAGAAGGACCCTAGTGTGATTATGGACTTGTCTTTCATTTGAAGCTTTTGTAGATAATATTACTAGGATAGCCTTCTTTCATCTCAGAAATATTGCTAAGATAAGAAATATAATGTCACTACATGATGCTCCCAGTCAAATTTTGCATTGATTATAAATTACTACTATTGACCTGTAAAGCAATGAATGGTCTGGCGCCGCAGTACCTGAGCGAACTTTTGTTCTTTTATGACCCGTCATGCCTATTTCGATCAGAAAGTGCAGGGTATTTGGTACCTTCGATTAGTGGAGGCTAAAGCAGGGGGCAGAGCTTTCTCTTACAAAGCCCCCTCTTACAAAGCCCCAAAGTTATAGAACAGCCTTCCAATTAGTGTTCGGGACACAGACACAGTCTCAGTGGCTAGATCTAGGCAGAAAATGTATTTGTTTAGGCAAGCCTTTTGTGAATATTTTTTTTCCTTAAGTAAAAGAGTAGACCTGGGGCCCGTTTCAATAAGGAGGTTCAACCAACTCTGATTTTAAACTTGAACTCTGAGTTGACTTACTCTGAGATGGGAAACCCTGAGTTTTCGGTTACAGAACAGCTGAAATGAGTTAGTCCAATCAACTCTAAGTAGGTTGACTCTGAATTAAGCGCGTGCACCACAACTATAAAAAGCCATGATCAATAGAGTGCAGATATTATGAGTCACCATGGCAACAGCACCCGAAAAAAAGAGGTCTGCATATTTCTCCCCAGCCGAACTGGATGTGCTTCTGCAAGCGTATGGCGAGTAGGAGCACATATTTTGAAGAAGAAAAAAAACAACACAGCTACAGCAGCGAAAGAGAGAGAGTTCGCTTGGGAGAAAATAGCTGCTCGAGTCAATACGTAAGTTTAAGTAATGTAATTACTGTAATTTAATTTTGTGATGCACTTACATTAAATACAGAATTTCTTTTACAAATTGAAAGTGCAGTTTTGTGTCTATCCTTGTATTGTGGTTGAGGTTGATATGGGATTTATAAAGCAATTAGTAATAAATAATCCAATACTTTTTATCACATTAATCTACTTTTTTTTTTTTTAGAGTAACTTACCCAACACTGCTGTAATAATATCAGAAGTGAAACTGGAAGAACAGTACATTATTGAACCTAATTTTAATTTTCATGTAGGTGCAATCCTGCACGCATTAAAAGGACATGGCAGCAGCTAAAAATTAAATATAAAAACACAATTCAATCAGGTAAGGCTTGAGCATATCATTGGTGTAGGCTACCTGACTTTGCAAACATTTGACATATTAAATAACTAAATAGCATCCAGTGTATTGCAGTGCAGCAGCATTTTTGACATAGGTGTAATGCTGTTTTCACACGATTAAATGTTCATTCTTATTTGACTTCTACTCAGCCAACAGAAAGAAGGCAGAGGCTCGCAAAACTGGGGGAGGACCCGCCCCACCACCACTCACAAATGCAGAGGAGATGGCCCTGAGCCTGAACACTGGAAGGCCAGTGGTGGAGGGAATTCCAGGAGGGTGTTCATCAGCCAGTCACTCCCCAGGATACAAGTATATATTTATATTATACAAGATACAATATATATATATATATATATATATATATATATATATATATATATATATATATATATATATATATATATTTTTTTTTTTTTTTTTTTTTTTTTTTTTTTTATTTATTTATTTTTTTTTTTATATAGGCTATTTTTCATATGCATTTATTTCACTTTGGATTGGGTTTTTTTTTGTTGGTCCCAACAGATTCTGATGGGAATATCTGCCTTTTGGAGCCTCCTGTCATAACAGAACCCCAGGCAGTTGTAAGTAGCCTACTAAACAAACCATTAATTATGACAAGTAGTATTATAAAGTGTACTCAACCAAATGCTAATCTTCACAGGATGTTGAAACCACTTCTAGCACAGAGAGGCCTACAGAGGTAATATTTACATTTTACATTTATGGCATTTGGCAGACACTCTTATCCAGAGCGACTTACATTTATCTCATTTATACAACTGAGCAGTTGAGGGTTAAGGGCCTTGCTCAAGGGCCCAGCAGTGGCAGTGCTGGGGACTGAACTCATGACCTTCCAATCAGTAGTCCAACATCTTAACTACTGAGCTACCACTGCCCCATATTAATATTAATATAGTAACAGTATTAATATTAACATCAAACAATCTACACATTCACATTTCTTCACATTTTTGTTTGGAGTAGCCTATAGAATCAAAGTTTATATTTAAGTATAAACTGTTAATCTTATCTCTCCTCCACCCCCGCAGAGTGTGGAAGAACAGCAGGAGGAGGGTCCATCAAAATCTGCTGCACAGATGAACACAGTTCAGTAAATGCCAGAGTTTAATTCTGTACAATTCATGAAGAACTACATAATTTTCAGTATTTTCAGTTACCAGGTAATGAGTTATATAGACTTCATCTTATTAAAAAAATAGAAAAAAAACAGCAAAGAAATTATATACTTGGACTGCCAGATCCAAAAGGCAGATCTGGAAATCGACATCCTGAAAGAAAAGCTAAAGGTGAGTGTATGGTCACGGGTGAATTGTATGAATTATTGGAAGAATTTGAAAATCTAACAGTTGCTTTTGTATTTGAAGGAAATAAAGAAGACCAAATAAATTATTGTGATTTGTATTTATTCATTTTGTTTCTTTTGTGGGTGCTTGTTGATTAATCTGAGAAGAAATTGCAGCATATAATATCTCTGACTACCCTTCCATCCTGGAAATCTGGGGTCTTCCTCTGGGTCTTTTATTTGTAGGGCAGGGTGTTGCTCCCCTTTAATTATGGCAATATAATGTCGCAGGCCCTGAGGCCCTGAGGTGATGTAGGCACTGAAAACGTGCTTTCAATAGGCCTTATGGTCATCTCCACCCTGCCTCTTGTCCTGCAGTGTGCCACATGGGGCCTGGTTCAGGTTCTGGGTAAGGGGTTATTAGTGTTGGTTGGCACCCCTATCTCCTAGCAGAAAGCCATCAATCTCTCCTGTAAGAAAGTTCACATTGCTTTAGTGCTGCAGAAGTGCCCCTGTAAGTGTGTAGTGTGTACATGCATTGAAATAAGTGTATAGGGCATACATGTTCTTACCACATTCCAGCCTGCTGCTCAGGGTCGACTCACGATACATTCATGAGTCATGAACAGAGCCGGGTCACTTGGCCTCCACATTTGTGATGATATGTGCAGCATCACATATGATCTTGACAGTGCAAAGAATGAGACATGTGAGTTACAGTATCGTGATGTAGTCTTTGACCATTAAAAACAGTAGGTTAGTCAGTGTACCTGCACATTAATACTGTGGATAGACCTCCTGTTGACATAGTCAGCTTCATTTTCGGAGGGTGCAATGATGGGAATGTGTGTGCCATCAATGCATCCAACTGCATTTGGAAATCCTGAATGGAATTCTAATTATTAGGTTACTTCCAGAGGTCGCAGCAACATGTTATCAACTGATCATCATTTTTCAGAGTAGCCTCATTTAAAATTCAAATTCAAAATTCAAATTCTGTTTTATTTGTATAGCGCTTTTAACAATGGACATTGTCACAAAGCAGCTTTACAGAAATAAATGGATTCACAAAAAATATTATAAATATTTGAATTTATCACTGTGAATTTATCCCTAATGAGCAAGCCAGTGGCGACGGTGGCAAGGAAAAACTCCCTGAGATGATATGAGGAAGAAACCTTGAGAGGAACCACGCTCAAAAGGGAACCCATCCTCATCTGGGTGCAACAGATGGTGCGATTAAATAAATAAATCCCTTCTATTATTGTGCGCTATAAGGACAAGTAGTGCAATTGTGCAACCAACAAATTCACAGTTTCCGCAAGAAGTCCGGTTGGTTAAAATCTATCCACTGTCCACTGATGGAGTCCTGAGTACGAAGCTGCTCATGGCAACCGCAGCCCCAAAGCCACTACAGCAATCGCAGTCCCAAGCCATTACAGTACAGCTCCCCATATGTGATCCCCAAACCATCTCCACAGCCCCCAGGTGGCACCATCTCCAGCAAACCAAACGGTTCTTCAGGCCGTCCATATGGGCCCCAGCAGCAGCGAGCGAACTCAACCGATGAGAACTCCAACCAGAAGTAGGGCATCAGGATGGGTCAAGCAGCGAGGAGGAGCAGAAGGGGCATCAGGATGGGTCAGACAGCGAGGAGGAGGAGAAGGGGTCAGGATCACTGGCAACTCAGAAGTAGCATGTGTAGCTCGACAGAGAGTGAAGGAGAGAAAGAGATGGAGAGAGGAAGAGAATGTTAGATAAGCTTTGTCCTCTAATGGTTAAGCACAATATACTTTGCATGCAGAGTGCAAGCAGGGACTCCGGCAAGACTAGCTATGACAGCATAACTAAAAGGGAGAGCCAGAAGCTAACACAGACATGAGGGCACCCTGGGACATAAGGCAGCCAGCCACTCCACCG
>CM040978.1:4399770-4414025 GCA_022985145.1 Pangasius djambal
CCCCCCCCCCCCCCCCCCCCCCACACCCTTTTCTCTTTTAGCCCTACTCTATAAATACCTGTTCTCATTTAACACTTTTCTTGCCTTTTCTTTTCTTTGATTGACATCTTGTCAAGTGTAGGGTACAAAAATAGAAGGTGCCATTAGCCCCATGCTTGAACTTGTTTAGCATGCGTAAATGTGTAAATGGGGCTCTGGTGTATGTGTGTGTGTGTGAAGGGTTAGAGTTCGCTGGATTTTTATCTAAAATTGATGCATTAATGATTTAAGAGGGTTTATATGCAGATCTGAGTAGCTCTTGGTCCTGAATGATATGGGCTTTGCTCTTAAACAGTAAATGTATCGCCACAATATACCATGCAATAGATGTTTTTGAATATTATCTGCTACAGGATCACAAAACATGTAGGCATCTTTTATATATATATATATATATATATATATATATATATACACACACACACACACACACACACACACACACACACACACACATATACACACTTGGATTTCGGACTTTCTTGGATGTTTCCAGTGATGGGTATTTCTGTATATTATCATTGCTAAATAAGGCACACTTATCCCTAATCTTACTTTTAGTCTTTAAACTTTAAGGAAATCATTGAGAACATTGAATTTTTTTTGTGTATTTATTTAAAAGTACATGAATTAAAGGAATTAAACACTTGAGGTTGTGCTGTTGTAGGTAAATAATCAACAACAAGGTGGTGTGATGTGGCCTGATGCGAAGCAGGCTTACTATAACCACCCCAAAGTTGATCATTTTCCTATAACGTACCCAAAACAAGCTAGTTCCTGCTCTCACTTACGGTATAGCAACTATAAACAGTCCTTATGACCAGCCTCTCTTTCTTTGACACTTCTGATTAATGAAATGTCCTGAAGCTTTTCCCATGTCTGAAAACGCCCTGACTGTTAAAAGGCACTGGCACTAGATACTCCTTCCATGAATGTTAAAGAAATGCTTTTCTTTCTTAAGTAACAGCAATTTTTTTTGTTGTGTTTATTATCTTATATTATGTGGACCATCCACTGTACAAGTCCTTGTAAATTTCCTTTGCTGATACCACAGAAGTCTTTACATAGTCTAATACGAAACCATTTCTATGAATTTATAATGAACAAACGCGTTCTGCTTGAAATCATAATAGTACAAAACTTTTCTTAAGATTATTAAAAAGATGAATTAATCTTTCTCAATCCATGTTGAAAAAAAGTACTTGCACAACAGTAAAGAGGAATTTTAGACCACTTCACCCCATAAGACTGTCTCAGTTTATTGATATTTCTAGGATTTCTTGCATGAACAGCTCACGGATTGTGGAATCTTCCTCATTTAAATTAATTCTCTTGGTGATTCACTTGTGTTTATGGGTTATTGTGTTGCTTCTCTGAAGCATGGTGGTGGGAGCATCATGGATTACAACTGCTTTGCTGCCTAAGGGCCTGGACAACTTGCGGTTATTGAGGGAACAATGAATTCAAAATATTACCAAGAATTTTTTTTTTTACTGGAGAATGTCAGAATAGTGGTCCTTCACCTGACTTTGGCAGGCGCAGCAAGACAATGGACACGTTTATCAAACTGCATATGAACAAATTTATTCGTAATTCATTTGCAGGAGCATTTACAGAAGAGTTGTGGTATTCATGAAAATTCTGTTAGGAAGAAGGAAAAAAAAAACTTTCATATCCTACTGAGTTTCTGTAAATTTATGTATAAGGAAACACACTGATCTGAACCCAGACTGATCAGCTTCAAATCATATAACTGGCAATCAGTTACTGCGCCTTTATATACGAATTGTAGTCAAGATTAATGATTTTTTAAAAATCCAAGACAAATCCATATTTTAAGACACATAAGAATATCTGTTCAAATACAGCAAACGTAATGGCACTCATGCTGCAATGGCTGAGCTGCGTTACTGGAAGATTTAGTGCATGATCTTTTACTGGTTACTCATCATTTTGTCATTTTCAGCTCTCTGAACATTGCTTTTTATGGAGATTTATGGGTATTACGAAACGTAAATGAGCTGTGCCACAAACACTCTTGGTAATTTATGGATTACTGTCATTACGTAGTAAGTATGAAGAAAATCAGTGTTACTGAAAGTTTTGTCAATCTGGCAGAAAATCGTTTGGCCTACGCAAACATTTACACACAGCTTTACTAAAAGATTGATAAATGAGGCCCATGGAACGTGAATTATTAATCAAAGTGTGCTATATAGACATGAAAAGTACTTTCTTCCATGTTAGTACCGTAGGCATAATGGGTTCGTCTATTATTAAGACTGCATTTTTGAGTGATTAAAGCAGAAGCCCATGTCATTCAGAAGGGTTACAACTTTTTTCTCGCAACTGTGTACACATTCTCTTTATGGGAACTATCCCAAATGTTTCCACCAGGTCACATTTCTCACTTATTCCTATTATTGTGAAGATAGATGCATACCAACACCCACACATACACAGGGTTAGAGGGTTCATGCCATTTAATTTCACTAAAGTTTCTTTGTCATCTCAACACCGCCAGTAGGGAAGGGCTCATCTGATTGACAATGGCATTCTGTGTCCTTTCTATGTGGGACAAAACTAACTTGTTTCCCATCATGTCTCTGCAGTCCCATTACCACTGAGGACTGTTAGTAGAGATTATAATCTGATGTCATTGAGGTTAAAGCTAACCAAAGTCTTAAGGAGGCTAATGGGCATTTACAACACAAGCAGAAGTTTCTTCAAGGTTCAACAGCCTAAATGGTTCCTAACACTAATACCCACTTCCATCAATCCTGAGCCTCAGGATCCAGCGATGGTCCAGCCTTTTAGAGAACAAACTGTCACGAAATGCTACTTACAGACTTGATCCGTGGCAATTCCTTCCATGTGTTAAGAAAACACGAAAAGAACGATTAAAGGCATTAAAAATACAGGTCATGGTTTCAGTTTCTTCATGTCAGTTTGTTTTTGCTGGTGTTTTTTAAAATTATTTTCTTGTTCCCACTTCAGAATATTCAAAGTATAGGTAGGTATTGTATAGAAAAGCCGAGATTCTCACTTTCTTCTGGAAACCTTGAATCTCGAAAATGGAAACATCAGGATGAAATGATCCAGATGGGAACACACCTTTTTTATCCTGCACAAGACAAAAACACAAACAGAATACCGGTAATCTATATTAGAACTGTCAGCAAAAAAATAAATTCAAAAGTCATGAAATTTAAATGTTCAGTGATCATGCTCGCAAAGTCCCAACAGACGACCAGTGCTCTGCTTTGCATCAGATTCATCTAGCCGATTATTTACAAATAAGCAGCATGCCATAACCTGATAAAACCCGACATGGACACAGTCACGAGTGAAATAAGCTATCATCAACCCATCAAGCGTCACAACAATACCATCCCAACAACTGTATGCAAACAAGTACGAACCCAGCAACGCTCAACGTTCACGTCTGAGGTAAGCTGTGCTCTGTTAACTGGTCTGACTTTGGTTACAGACCACAAGGATAAGGCAGAACAACAGAAGACCTCATCATGGTGAGGAGCAGTTATCCAGCGTGTAGTCACGGCAGAACGATACAATCAGATAAAATGCTTAAACCTGACAATTACTTTCTGTTGTCATTCAAATAGGTCAATCTGCATGCAAATGTCTCTAACTAGCTTTGACTTTCTTTGACTCATTCTTTTTTTTTTCTTCCTCTTAAATGAACCTTTCAACTCTGCAGAAAAATAAATTCAGGTGCTGTAAATAGTCGGGGTAATTTTGGTTTGGAACAAGTTGGTGCGTGCCGATGGCTTTGAGAAGTTTCTATTTTGGCTGTGCATCTTCTCACCTAGGGCCTGCGGTAAACAATCTGTCAGTGCATGTGGAAACCAAAAAATGCATCACGAACGTCAATTAGAGTAGCAAAGTGGGCCAAGTTCATCTGGAGGTGACGAGAAACATTGTGTTCTATGCGTGTCTCTCTCTGTCTATGGATTTACTGCCTTCTCCTGATTGGTTCATCTGAATGTTACCACAACAAACAGAGGACTCATCAGATTTCTGTCTGGTCCGTGCAACAAATTAACCAGTGCATCAGAATTCCTGTTATGGATTAATTAAGCTTATATACAGCAGCAAGTCACTACAAAGTTACTGATAATTGTTCATTTGTGTGGTTCTTCTGTTCCAGCACAACTGATGGATGGAAGAGACGGGGCCAGAAAACAAAGAGTACCTAATCCTGGAATTCAGTGCCAATAACCTATGGGAATACTTTTTTATGTTTATTTATTGGATTTTATGGTTATTGAAATGCTTAAAGAACCTAACAGAACTGTGATTTGGGGTAAATTTTTTTTGTTACAGCATAGATTACATTTGCAGTGGACACAAAAGCAAAATCTTCTTCATCTTCAGTAATATATATCATATGATGACCAATCCAGTTGACTACACTTTAGAGTAGAGGTCATCAAATAGTGGACCATGGACCAGCTGCAGACTCAGAAAAGAATTTTGATCAATGTATGAAAAAACCTGGCTGTAGTTCAGTGACACTATATATATATATATATATATATATATATATATATATATATATATATATATATATATATATATATATATATATATATTGAACCACTACAGCTTCTGTAGCTAGATCTTCCACTTTGGCTTTTTGTGTCCAAACACATTATATTACACATCGCATTAAATTACATCCAGCTTATTGAGAAAGAAAAGTGTTTTCACATCATATCTTTTAATTAGATCTTAATTTTATTTCTCTATAGTCAAATGTGAAAAAAAGGTTTATAATGAAAGCAGAATGTTTAAAAGAAAAAAAAATGCATCGATTTGTCTGTTCAGAGCCTGCACCTGTACTCAAAATTGGTAACGTGAAGCACCAATGCGTAGCAAAACATAACTATTTCAAATCGTTTTGTTTATAGACATGAACAAAGCAATAATGGTTAAGAATTAAAAGCTAACTGTTGTCACTATTCAGTCATGTTCGTTACTTATCCAGATCTTTGTAAGCAAGGAATTTTATGCAGCTGGACCTACTACATTAGAGTCACAATGGGTTTGTGAAACGGTTTGACAAAACCAGGAAGTTGATATATTTTGCCTTACATTACCTTCCTTTTCGTGGTGTACTTGCAGTCTACAGAATGCATGAAATTGTGAAAAGATTGACTCATTTCATTTGACTCTCACAGTGTTCAGTACAAATCATGATTGTGGATGAATTTTTGTAATTAAGGAAGGTAAGATGCCTTGGGCATAGGTTGAACTCTGATGCAAGTTCCAACAGTGACATCAGAAACCACATTTTAAGGTACAAAATATTTGTAAAGGTGTACTTATTTACAAGTTAGATACCCATCTATTTTGGCTCAGGTGAAACGTTTTCAAACATGCCCAAATCGGCGAGTTTCGGGTAAATAAACAAAAACATCATCTCAACCTCTGATTATGTTGTTAACCTACGTGCTGTGTCCAAATTCAGAGGCTCCAACACTGCTAAAACAACAGCTCCATTCTTAATAGCTTGTGACAGCTGTGGTAGTCCGAGAGGCCACAAAGCATTGGCACACTCCGCATTACTCACTGGATGATGTGTGCTCCTGTTGTGTGTGCTTCCACTTGGGATAAACACATATTGAGTGGTCTTGATAAGAAAGCAACATTAACATGTTATAAAATGTAAGATATGTAATAAAATTCAAATCACAAGTTTCGGACAGGATCAACGATATGTTGTCATCCTCAAAAACAATGATAGCTCTGAATAAAAGAACCAGCAGTAATATAAAGCACCAAAACTACAAAGTACTGTAGCTAAGAACCAAAATCTCCTAGGTTTTACTATGTAATATTGGAATCAGCTAACAGCTTTTCTAAAGTTCCTACAGAACCAGAATGCCCCATCCTCATTGGGAACCAGAACGACCTTAGCTACATTTTTTTGTGTTTGGGCGACTGACAGGGGCTAATGTGCACAAAATTCTACAGGAGGTTCAATGTGGTGTTTTATAAGGTTAGCATGACCAGGTAGAAGCAACAACACAACATAAAACCCGAGCTGTAAACTAGACAACCTGGGCTCTCTGCTCTCTGAGGCAGCAGGATTGTGGCCATTGCAGCCAAGTGCCCCAGTTATACAGCTTATATTACCCTTTCTGAAGCAACTTTTCCTGCATTAAGTGACCAAATATCTGAAATTTTGCTCTCAGGGCCAGAACACTGAATTTTGTTTCTGCTTTGTCTATTCTCTCAATGTTTGGCACTGATGTCCAAGAAACCATGGGATTCCACCCATATGGTAATTCATATGGAATAACCAATTTGCAATTAATGGGGGTTCTAGACATCTAACCACTTTCTCGCATCCAGTGGGTAAACTTATGAATTATATAATTTGGGGGTCTGATTAAATGGTTTGACCAGACCATCTGCCAGGGTATGATTACACTGGTGTGATTTGACTTAATGCATAATCTCTTTCAGTATTTACACTATTCCCGGAAATGCCCAGGCTCCCTTCATTACCACCACACCTACCTGAGCCTTGACTTAATTCTTGTGGCCTCAGGTGGTCAACCTTGTGCAGAGAGGGAGGAGTTGGAGTGTATAGTGAAGAGAAGGGGTATGAGTTTAGCTTCCCTTGGAAGGAGGGGTACCAGATGAATGGCCCACTCACACTCAGGCCACCCAAATGCCTGCTCTTTGGGAGTCCTCAAATCCCAGGTTTCAACACCACTCTAACACTCTGACTGATCTGTGTGTGATAAGGACACAAGTGGGCACATAAGTAGGCTACTGTTAACAATGCACAGGGGCAGACAATCCCTCATTACCTGCACATTCTCCTTGCCCCTATCCTTCTGCAGCTGATGTTAGACCACACCACTGCCAAAAATATGCATTAGCATTTGTACTTTGACTGCTTTGTGAAAAGAATGTTTAGCACTCATGAGTATTAATACTTACTCCAATCCTTTCTTCCTCCTACAACTCTCTTGTTTTGCCTCAGGGCAGTTGGTGGAAATTTGGTTCTGCATCACTTTGACATGCTCAGATTGTATTGTGCTTTAACAAACAAACATGACAAGATTCTTGGTGGTGCACAGTATAAAATAACTGGTTCTTTGCACTACACCAGCATTTCTCTTTGCAGAACAGACAATTGGGCTCCTGACTGGTGTTAGCAAATTCAAATCCCGATGATGCCACAGACCTCCATGGCCATGTGAGTCCAAGAAAGCACAATTGATCATGCTCTCTGGATGGGAAGGATGGCACACTCTTTCTACCTCAGTCGAAGAAACAGTAACCATTACTGGGTGTCTGTGAGTTCATGTGTGTGGAAGAGGGTAGATAGAGCTTTCCTCCATTTATGTCTCAGAGAAATCATGGCCTAGTCTTCACTAGGGGGTTTAAAAAACAAACAAACACACAAACAAAACAGACAATCACCGATGCCTGCATTTCCCCAAGCAATCTTCCACATTTATCTTTTCCTTTTTTTCTTGTGTCTATGCAAAACCACCACAGCCAATATCTAAGCTCCATCTTGAGGAAGTCACATGATAGACAGCTCGCATTTTCGTGAGAAAGTGGGATTTAGGGATCAGACTGCCTTCATCTGGGATCTCTCTGGATGACAGATCATGAAGTGTGCATACCACTACATCCACAGAACAACTGATCACAAAAGGGTTAAAGTTGTGTAGTGTGAGCAGTACAGCAGTTCTGAGATTTTGAATGTAGTTTAGTGTCCATTGGGAATTAGTAAATCTCATGATCATGCTATTTTGCTACATTTGAAACATTATAAATTAGATGGAAATGCTCAATAAGTTGAACTGTGGCTCATAAAAAAAGAATGCCGGAACTGGGGGTTCATTCTGCACAAGACTGCCAAATTATGATTTTTAACAGTTAGTTAACATTACAGTTGGCTCTACTCAATCCACTTGTCCTCAATGCCCTGAACTCTTTTTAACGCAACAAGTGTTCTCCATCACGAAAGGCCGGTAAAACCGGCCTGAAAATAGTCAGACAGTAAATGATTAGCACCCACTCTGGAGTGAAAAGCTATGATTAGACAATCAATCCACTGACAGCCATAGATTTACAGCTCTCCAGTTCCAATAAACTTTCATAGTCACTGCAGGATCCTTACCTGTTGCTGCTTGCTCAACAGATCTTTCATGCCACTATGGTTTGAGGAAAGTGATTGCCCAGAGGTGTTGGGCATTGTTAACCAATTGATATTTGTAAAAATATTTTTAAAAAAAGTTTCAGATTGGTTTCCTCAATCTGCGTGAGGTGAGCTTCCTGTTTCAATAAGAAGGGGATGGTTTAAAGACGTCAATCTTGATTTAGTGGCTCTGCTAAATCTCCGTCTTGTTTTCCCGCAGGACTGCATTTGCTGTTGCATTACTGTGGTTAATTATTCTTTCATCATGGAAGACAGCCAGGCTTTCTCTTTTGTAATGCTGCAAAAAAGAAAAGCAGAATAGCATGCTTCTCCATTAGCCAACGTGATGTGGGCACAGGCAGTCACTGCAGAAGAGGAGGGAGGGAGTAGGGCAAGCCAGAGGGCTCCAGATCTCGTGCAAAACTCATGCGTGAGTAGCTTGTTTAGCTCTTCTTTCAAGTTTAGACAGAAAAAAAAAACAAGAGGGAGAGAGGGAGGGAGAGAGGGAAGGAGAGGTGTAGTGTGGATCCTGCCACGCGAGCGGGGCTGCAGCGGTGGGCCAGATTAAGGGCATGATTTTGGTCGCATGACAGGGAAGAAAAGCAAGCAGATCTCGCTCAGGCTGAATGGGGGCGGCGTTGCGTCAGCCGCAGCGATAAGTGACGGTTTCAGAGCACAGAATGGGGATCAATCATTCCCATCTCTCTTCTCAAAGCCTCTTCTCTGGCTGGCACGGAATGGACAGGAGGAGTGTTAGCGTGTAAAGGTCTGGCAGTAAGGAGCTTGGAGCAGATGTAGGCAATGGCTGCTAAAGATACTGGCTGTGCAAAATCAGAGTATTTCTAGAAGCCAGTTGGACGACGGTTTTGGTTTAGACCAGATCTCTGTATCAAACAGAGAAGTTTTGTTTATGAAGGTTTAAAAGCAATAAAATCCATTAACAGGAAACCAGAAGGTTCTAATATTAAGACACACAAACCCATTCTCTGGGTAAGTTCAGTTAAATTGCCAGAGACTGCAAGATAGCGCTCAGTGCTTAGCCTGGACTCAATTAAAACCAACACACTGATTCAGCATTCAGTTGTCCTGGTCTTGTTTGACAGCCCCTGCAGACACCAGAGTCTCGTCTACAGCAGGAAAGTGACATCATAAAACTGATGACATCCAATATATTACAACTGCGATAATACTGTGTCTACAATGCGGTCATTGAAATGGTTCAGTGATATTCATATGCTATTTTTCATTGCTGGCAACCTCCTGTTCTTTCCTTTGTAAGAGCAAAAATACAAGTTTATTATTTTCAATGTAGTATAAATTTCTTCGCACAGGTTTCAACTAATAAAATGCATTGTTGGAGATAAAGTCGAGCCAATCAGATTGTTTCAGTGTGGCAATTTTGCAGAAGTCTATTCATCACCTGCACCATCACCTACTCCACCCTCTTTATATGACAATAAACAAACAATAAAGATAAGTAAATAGGTATATTATACCAGCTAGGTCTGAGACTGTTTAAACAAACTTCCCAAGGCATTTTAGGTTAGGTTCAGTGATACTGTATGAGCTTTTTTTTTTTTTCCTGAGGATACTTTTGAAGGTAAACACACCAAACACTACATGATGTTAGTATTATAAGGTTCTGTTTCCCATTCATTCAACCTAGAACATTGTAATACTGAGGTCATGACTTTTTCAGAATCTTGTAGTTATCTTGCAGGAGTTTTATTTTTAACTGATTTGAACGTTTTATTTGGAAAATCCTAACAGATATTAGGATTATGCATATATTCCTACTTTCATGGCATAAATATTGAAAATGATTTCGTTTCAGCTGGGAAACCACTGTCTTGTCTCATGCACAAGACCGTGTCTCATTTGTAAGACGTACATTTTGTAACACTTTTAAAACTACATATTGTAGCCAGCCAGGAATGATTGAAATTACTCTAGAGGAGACAGAAATTTGAATTGCTTTTGTCTCTAAATCTTTTGAGGCATCTGATGTGACACTGTGACCCTTGTATGAACTTTAGACGACTTACAATTTATGAAAGGCAGTTAAAGTACAGCCCTTAGCATGATAGGGTGAGTCATGGAAGCATGTTTTAGACCTTGTTTTCCAGAATCAGGATAATTTTCCCTCACTTGCCAAACACAGGAGCTTGGCACACATGCTGCTGCTGAGCTCCATATGTAACCCTTATCTCAAGGCCTTACTCATCCTATTCTGTTATCAAGATGCATATGGTACACATCAACCTAAGCTAAAATACCAGCAATATCCTAATGCTAAACTAATTTCATAACTTTGGCTTGTGATACATCAAATGTGATAGACAGCTAGTTCACCAGATACCACTTAGAATAGACAAACAAATTGAATTCAAATGAAAATACTGTAAATAGTTTGGTAAAGATGATTGCTAAAATGTACTGAAAGTAAATAAAGAATTCAAGATACATCATCAGTTGCTGACTACAGGCTTCCAGAGAATCCAACCTTGTGCCATATGTGCAGACATTCTAGTATAAAAGAACAAATGATCTGGGTTACATAGGAAGTAAGTAATAAGAGTAAAAGTATCGCTATACACTGAGGTTTCGTTAAATAACATAATTTACTGCATTAGGCAATACTAACAAACCCCAAACTTCAGTTTTAGTGTATCCGTTTGTATATCCATATCTATATCTGTATTTGAATTTAAACCCAAACTGGGCGTGGCTAAAACAAAAAAGGCCAAAACCACTATGTCCCCATAAACATGGAAAAACACAGTTCCTCAACCTCAGCTACATCACACCAGTTCATAATGTGCATGAGACTGTTTTTTTTTTTTGTTTTTTTTTTTGTAATCCAGCTCGCACCATTAGTATTGTTGTTTTACTAGTTTAAACCACTGTGACCCTGACCAGGCAGTTACTAACGATGTTGTAAATGCCTCCCCACAGATATGATCTTCATATTTGACTGCTCAAGTAAAAACCTCGTTCTCACGTGAAGTTTGTGTTACTTCCTGTTGAAGTTCGTGTTACTTCCTTATTCGCGATCCCAGTCCTGATGCACACCACTAGTCTCGATCAGACGCACTGCAAACTTCCCTGGCGAAAACGAACAAGCAAACAACAAAGTGCACCTCTTATTTGTATCTGTTTACAACACATTATCTTTTCAATCTGAATAATGTATCTGTATGCTCATTTGGCTGACACTTTAATCCAAAGCTCCCAGATACAACTGAGCAGGTGAAGTTTTTGCGCAGTTTGACAGTGCTGGGATTTGAATACAGAACCTTCCAATCAGTAGTTCAAACCCTTAATCACTGAGCTACTGCCTTCCTCAAAGCAGGTATTCTGCAAGGCTCTGTTTTAGGACTGCCTTATATACATTACTGGGTACATCCACCCATTCATCCATCCATCCACTTTCTGTACCGCTTATTCCAGGGAATGCGGGGCTCCATAGCTCAGTGGTTAGAGCACTGGTCTTGTAAACCAGGGGTCGTGAGTTCAATCCTCACTGGGGCCTTCCTGCAACGCTTTAGAGAAGTTAAGGCTCTAGTCACTGGTCCCAGCTGAGAAAAGCCCTTAAACCTATCTGCTCCAGGGGTTCTGTGTCATGGTTTACCCTGCACTTTGACCCCAAATAACTTCCTAACAAGCTGGGATATGTGAAGGAAAAAAATCACTATGCTGTAATGTATACATGACAAATAAATACTTCCTTCTTAATACAAGATTGCTACAGTTTTACAGTGTGATTTCCTGAAAATCAATCTTCTATAATTCATTTGTTAAGGAAAACCATGATGCCATGGTGGTGTGATGCAGCCCAAGACAAAGCTCCTTTGGACTGGGGGAGGGGAGGAAACCAGAGTACCCAGAGGAAACCCCTGAAAAACAGGGAGGACATGCATCTCTGCGCACACACCACTAAGCCACCGTGTCCCCATCACTGGTTGCACCTTATATAATAAAATCAATCAAATAATATGAGTGTTAGTTACTTTGTTAATGTCATGGATTTATTCATGTTGAAATTCCTGGTTCGCTCATGTTAACTAATGTCAGTTAAAGGAAGCTTAATAAAAAAAAAATATGTGTTATCAGAAAAGTATTGTAGCTAAGAATGTTATTTATGCTCCCCCAACGATTGTAACCATTTTTAACTTTTAAATATGAGCTGTCAGGTTCGTACTATTTACAAATTCCTAATGTTACATTCATTGTTACTCACGCCATCAGGTGTGTCTAAGTGATTTCTATGAATACTGTCAAATAGTTTCAGCCTCATAAGTCAAACAGCGTGTTGTCTGTCTGGATTTAATCTGATAATCTTTCTCATGAACACAATGCCTACATGAAAAACCACACACACCCTTCTCTGACAAAGACACAATCAACTGTATTGAGAGCACAATGCTGAGAACTCCATGGCATTCACTGCTTCTAAGGAATCTTTTCTGCATCTTTATTTTAATTGACTGCATTAATGCATTCTTCTCCCAGTCCCAAAGGTGAGAAGACCTCAGCATCAAAAATAGTAACAGCTCTACTTTCTAGAGCTAAAATTTTCCAATGTCAACGCTTTCACAAAAGATTCGCCGTCAAACAAATGTTTGAGGCACAGCAATTAGGAAAAACAGAGTTGCATTAAAGAGATTATTGAGGGAAACTTGGCAGTTCGAGAGTGCTTAGGTCTGTTGGGGAAATCATGCAGTGCATAGTTTAACATTTTCCTGGCTCTAGTACATGATTCAACTCATCAAATTATTTTATTAAGCCTTGCATATGTTGTATTAGCTGAGGCAGGAAAAACACAACTGTCTGGAGCCATGACGTACTGAACTGTGCGCAAATCCAAATCCAGACTTGCACATTATTATTGTAGGATTGTTAATGTTCCACAGGTGTTCAGCACAAAAGGTGTGTAGATGGTTAATTAGCGTAAAGCATTTCTTCAATTGTGTAGTCATTATTTTAACCACCAAATCCTCAAGACACCATTCTAAAGAGCCCTGAAAGCAGACAGGAGTTTTTATTTACATTTTGTGTGCATTAGGTAATAAACTGTGTGCACGATTTAGTTTAACGTCGACACATGAAATGCGAACGACTGACTTAATTCATATTCAAGTTGCTATTTCGAGTTTAGAAAATTAATGAATAAAACTGTGGCCGTAATTTAGACTACTGACCAAGCAGTCATCTGTTGTAGCATGCTAATATATTTATTTAATCTCATACTGTTTTATTGTAACTGTCATTTATGGTTGGTGAATTATTGGCAAGTAACATTAGCTATATACACTAACTAGCTGTATAACGAGAGTGAGTCTAAAGCTAAAGAGTGCTAACTAAAGCTAATAATTGTCTAAATAGACATTTTAACAGTAATCAAAATATATTTTGAAATTGCTTTCATTGTTATGCACACTGCTCCCAGTATTACTAAATTCATGAGCATGTGTAAAAATAACCATACATAACACGTGACTATGTGAGTAATTTATAATCGCATGTGAAAAATATGCGAAGGTGAATTTCAACATGTTATTCCCTGAAATTTCACAAGTGAACTCAAGGAAACATGTGACATCATGTTGTGAATAATGTGGAATAAAAATCACTACGTGTGAAAGTCCATTACATGTGAAAAGTATGTGAAACATGTGAAGTGTTTAACCCTCGTGCGGTCCTCCCTTTTGGTTCCGATTGGGAGTCTTTGCTTGGTCAGATTATCCCAGGACATAACTGTGGGTTTAAAACACCACAGACGTGAAAAAAAATGACACAATTCCAGTGTATATATGGTTTCTAACTAAGGTGTACAAGACAGTGGTGAGACTGGCCATGCTGTATGGTTTAGAGACAGTGTCACTGAGGAAGAGACAGGAGTCAGAGCTAGAGGTAGCAGAGCTGAAGATGTTGAGGTTCTCTTTGGGAGTGACGAGGTTGGACAGGATTAGGAACGAGTACATCAGAGGGACAGCTCATGTTGGACGTTTGGGGGACAAAGTTA
>CM040978.1:4417309-4435773 GCA_022985145.1 Pangasius djambal
AAGGTGTACAAGACAGTGGTGAGACTGGCCATGCTGTATGGTTTAGAGACAGTGTCACTGAGGAAGAGACAGGAGTCAGAGCTAGAGGTAGCAGAGCTGAAGATGTTGAGGTTCTCTTTGGGAGTGACGAGGTTGGACAGGATTAGGAACGAGTACATCAGAGGGACAGCTCATGTTGGACGTTTGGGGGACAAAGTTAGGGAGGCCAGATTAAGATGATTTGGACATGTTCAGAGGAGGGAGAGGGAGTATATTGGTAGGAGAATGTTGGACATGGAGCTGCCAGGCAGGAGGCGAAGAGGAAGCCAAAGAGGAGGTATATGGAGGTAATCAATGAGGATATGAAGCTAGTGGGTGCAAGTGTTGAGGATGCAGAAGATAGGGATAGGTGGAGAGTGATGATTCGCCCTGGCGACCCCTGAAGGGAAAAGCCTAAAGAAGAAGAAGATATGGTTTCTAACTCTCTTGCAAACAATTCATGACGAACCTGTTTAATTTTTGAAATATTCTGCTAGATCTCTACTAACAATGAAAGTGTCACCTGTTTTTTGTGCATAAATCATGTTTTTCTTGCAAAACTTCAACAAAACAAGGTTTTCCTGATGACATAGAACTATTGTGTTTATATATTACTCTAAATTTTTATCTCTATGTTATATTCAAAGTAGTATTGGCTGTGACAAAACAAAGGCCAGCTATAAAGAACAGATAGAAAACACACAAAATCAAATTTGCATTGTTTTTTTTAAAAATTTCATTTATGCTTACCCAAAAACGAATCAAATTCTTCTGAAATAACATCCGATAAAACAGAACAGTGTGTGTGTGTGAATTCATGTGTACAGTAGATGAACTAGAATAATGAATAATGACCAGAACTAGAGTAATGAATAAAAACAAACCATTCGAATGTGCATATCTCCACAGCACATGATGAACAAAATCTTACACAGCGTGTGTTACAAATGTACTTGCTGCACTTGGTACGTGTAGAAGGTGTTTTAATCTCTTTGTTGGTACGAAATCCTGGCAACGCTCCCTCTTTTCGCCACCAGCTGCAACCTACAATGGTGAAGAGTCTTTGTTGGACACCTAATACTCCTAAAATGCTCACAGATGCACACACACATACACACCAATAAAACACAGTCACACACTTGCTTTATGCACTGGAAGTGTTGGCTGTGTTTGGTGTAACAGGAGTCGTCCTCACCATGACTGCACATGCTCAGGACCTTAGGACTTATTCTCTTTGCATCTTTGACATGAACTCATGAATTCATTTCATATTTAGCATTACCTGTCTGTTTTCAAGTACTCTTTTCAATCATTAATTATGCTCAGGTCATACTGACCCGAGGACCTTATAAGTGATATACATTTGTAGAGGATTGTATGATGTGTGTTCAATTATTTTTTTTCTTATGCTTGTTCCTCATAGAAAATAATCCAAGGCCACCAAGGTAGAAAATGATTTATTCTATATTTTAAAAATGATAAAACGAATGACTTTGTCCTGAGGGCCGCACAAGGGCTAAAAAACGCATCTGTAAATTTCACATTTGACTTTTCTGTAAGAGAGGAGCACAAATTTTACATTTATGGCATTTGGCAGACACCCTTACCCAGAGCGACTCACAATTATCTCATTTATACAACTGATCAGTTGAGGGCCTTGCTCAAGGGCCCAGCAGTGGTAGCTTGAACTCTCAACCTTCTGATCAGGAGTCCAATGTCTTAACCACTGAGCTACCGCTTCCCGAAAACAGGGGTGTGATTTTACAAAATCTGAGAGCATGAATAAAATGAATCATGCGTAAGTCATAACCTCGATTTAGTATCTTTGTGCACAAAAAATGTAACATTTTCTGTAAAGGCCATATGATTAATGCTCTATGTATATATCCATAACATGTAATGATGCATTCCTAAGGAATGATTCACAATGTTATGATTATTTATGAAAAGATGTTACAGTTAGTAATTAGTACTAACTGTAATTAGTGTTTATAACAGATTATATCATCTATGTATAAGGCTCCATAGCTCAGTGGTTAGAGCACTGGTCTTGTAAACCAGGGGTCGTGAGTTCAATCCTCACTGGGGCCTTGATTTAAAGCTGGAGGAAAGTGGTTAAGCCTCTGGTCATGGGTACAAGCCCCAGCACCACCAAGCTGAGGAAAAGCCCTTAACCCTATATGCTACATAGTATGGCTGACCATGTGCTACAGCCTGCCGTAACGCAGAGGCTCAATTCCACCCCGAAGTGGATTGTCTTTGTACACAGCATCACAGTATGAAGTGTGTTATTCTGCATATACTACAGAAATTAACCAATGATTACAATTTCACTTCATTGATGAATGACATATTGCCCTTTTTATCTGTTTATATTTACATTTCCTGTAATGGAACGTCTGCGAGACAAGTTAGTTCCTGTTACTGCTTACATAATAAACAGTCGTTCCCTCACCTGCCTGTCTTTTATCTCTCCAAAAAAAAAAACGCAACTTGTCCTGTTACCAAGAAACTGCAAAGCGTAAACTCCTCTGTCCTGAAACTTACAGGAAATTTACAAAGCACTGTGACATTACAAAACGCTGACACTGGAGACACGTTCCATTAACTTTACTTTAAACCTCTCCTAACAAAAAAAAACAAAATCACCACATCAATAATGATATGCCTTTCTGGTTAAATAAATCTGTTTATTATTAACTTTAGATTAAGTGGGATGTCTGCCATACAAGTCCCTGTGTATGAGCTGTTACTATAGAAATGATTACATATTAGAAAGAGCCAGGACTCCTGTCCCCGCTGTACACATTTTGACCACGCAGATTCAAGAATTCCCCTGCACTGTGGTATAATGCTGTTTGCGCGTACGCGTTCAGAGGGTCACGATTATGACGTGATTGCGTTCAAGTGGTTTTGGTTGGGAAAAATTGTACGGCATGAGAAAATGTCATCATTTGTCTTTATTGTTTTATATACTCATTGACATGAAGCTTATTTTGCCGTACTGAAAGAAAATTAGGAACTGACACCGAAAGTGCAAAATCTTCCCATTTCCTGTAGTCGTCACATTCAGCGCTGTTAATGACACGCCCCGAATTTGGAAAGTCATAGAAAAATATGTGTGCCCGAGTTGTAATTACCACACTGTACTGACATTCACCTCACAATTAAGATATTTCCAACATCACTTGCACTTTAACGATCCATAATGCATAATACAGATAGCTATAGTGTATTGCATTTTTTAAAATAAATAATCATAACAATGTGCGTAATGCCTCATGAATGCATTATAATTACAACGCATGATATGACTGTGTTCATACAGTAGTTCATTATAAATATGACCTTCATAGAAAGTGTTACCACAAAAAATAAATAAATAAAGCTCGGCATCTCCAGGGTTCTCCAGGGTTAAGAAATACAAAGCAAGACAACTACACTGTACAAAGGATAAAATGCTTTACATTAATTAGCCTTCTACACACTTCTTGTGCTGAACACCTGTGGAACTTTAACAAGCCTAAAATAATACACTGCAAGTCTGGATATGGAAAGACTTTGGGCCTTTATTTTATTATTATTTTTTTTTAGTTGACACTCAAGGTGCCAAAAACAACCCTGAGGGCTTTTTCCATTGTAAAAGGCATCATTATGTCAGGTTTATAATAGCCCTGGAAAATTGTTTAAAAAAAGAAAAAAAGAAAAGAAAAGAAATCCTAATGCCTATACTTATTTGCGTGCTGAAATATACTGACAGGAACATATCACCGAGTGAAGTGGTTTGTGGCGAAATGAAAAGTCAAAAGAGTAAAAAGGTATGACTGGAATTCGTTTGGGATTCCACGCATGTTCTCGTTCAAAAGTTCAAGTCGAGTCCCTGCTCCGGTGTCTGCGAGAAAGGTTGCTTATCTTAACGCTCGCATCAAAAAGATGTAATCTCCAATGCAAACATCTTAAACATCAAAAATCTTTATCAGCTGCCTCGCACGCACAGCCTCTGTGTGTTTGTTAAGTCTGACAGAGATTAAGCCGACTCCCTGAGTAGTGTGTGTGTGTGTGTGTGTGTGTGTGTGTATGTGTGTGTGTGTGTGTGTTGCAGGTGAAAGCCTCAGGTAGATGAAACTATTGTGAGACAGTTGAAGGTAATTATCTACGACAGTTTACATTATTCGGATTCCTCAGAAGGCAGTGTTCTTGAACGTCAGATATTTTTCTGCGATCTTCCAAGCTGTCAAAAGAAAAACACCTTATCTTAACTGTTCTAAATGTGTTTGTCTGTAATCATGAATGCATGAGATTTTTCTTAAGAAAAGAAAAAAAACATGCCACTCATTCCGGGACAAGGATTCACTTATCAAATTTTGCCTCATTTCAAAAGGTACAAGGCCTCACCCAAAAGTTAAAAGAGGGAAGAAAAAAAAAAAAAAAAAAAACTTTCGATGACGTCCAGCCTACAAGGTTACGTCGGGGAGCCATTTCTGAATATTTGAGTAGCATTAAACTTTCATTAATAAAGTGGTAAAGTTTTAATGCTTTCCATGTTTGTGGAAAAGAGGTAGATATAGAGTTACAACAGAAAGAAATGGACAATACAACTGAAATAATGACTTTTGTAAGTGACGAGAAGTCATTGAATTATATATATATATATATATATATATATATATATATATAAAATCATAGCAAATCATTACTTACATTTACATTTACGGCATTTGGAAGACGCCCTTATCCAGAGCGACTTACAATAGTGCTCAATTACAATAGTGCTCAATAGTCAATTACTTCCTTACTGCACAGTGTACTTGGTAACACTGTACAATATGGTTCCTTAATTAATGCTTAGGTACTTACTAATTAAGCAGTAAATAATGAAGTGTTACCATAGTAGTTCTTCGATAGTTAATAATCACTACAATAATAATACAATAATAATGCAATAGTAATGCATCAATCAATACAATAATAATGATTTAGTAACTAATATTATGATTATTAAACACATAGAGGAAAGAGATGTGATGTCTGTTGTGTCTAATATCCATCTGTTCGTATGTATATTTCGTAAATTCAAAGCCAGTTAATATCATGACAGCTAGCTATTACCATCATGTGACCTAATGTTTGCGTGATTAGTGATCATGAATTGTTAATAGTTAGCCTGAGCTCCTTGGTGGAAGTCTAAACACAACATGCAATTCATGATGGTGGTGTCTCACTTTTGTTATACTTTCTTATTCTTTGACTTCATCCTTTAAGTAAAGGATAAGAGTTTGGACTTTTGGACTTTAACTTTTTTTTTTTTTAGATGATCATTGCACTTTGACTTAAGTGAGGCATTTGAGTACTTTATGACCTCTGGCAGCGGGGGATGAAACATAAATCCATTAGCTAGGCCATCAGGCAAGTAAAAGCTTCAGTGTTCTGCTCAGTCCTATGTTCTGATTGGCTGGAATCTGACTAGGCTAAACAGTAGTAGTTATCATAATACTGTACAATATCGTATCGGACGAGCTAGCATGCTAGTTATACCTTAATATATAGTAAGGGAAATGAATCAGTTTATGATTATTATCCTTTTCTAATGCTTTTTAACACTTCACTTTCACATTATATTTGAGCCCTGAACAAATTTTCAAAGAAAAAAAAAAAGTAACTGGCTAGCAATTCAGGTATGAGATGTGGTGTTTTCTCTTCACATTATACGTCAGAGATAAATGATATTATTCAAGTCTAACTATCATCTTTGATTTCGCTTCATATGCTTAACCTGTAATAAGTGGAGACTTACGGTGCCTGATGGCTTTGCGCTAGCCTTTATTTTGCTCAGATTTGTTACGAGTTTCCATATTAAATGCATGTTCATGATTCACCCCCCTGCATGCTAATTAATCCGCCATGTCAAAGTCGTTCCACCATCAACCAAATAGCCTCTCTGCTGAAAAGCAAACTATAGTTACAACATCGAGGTATGTCACGCCATCATGAAATGCATTAAGTTCAGCAAAAGTCAATAAGGAGTAGTTATTTTCTTTTCTGGTTGTTGAAACTACTTGTCCACTGGGCAAACATGAATAAAAAACTTAAAGCCAGAACACAAAATCAAATTGTCCTGGACAACAGGGCTAATGTCTTGTCCTCCCTCTTCAGGTAAACATTATATGCTGAATATGACACACACACACACATCTAGGCAACAATGACACAATGTGACAAATGACATCTCAACAATGGAGACATCATTGGGAAGAAGCTGACACAATAATAATGGTTTCACTTCTACATTATACTCAAGGATGGTTAAAAAATATCAGATGATCAAAAAGTAGACATCCTCCCCATTAGCAAACAGGGTTTTTGCGTCACCGTTCAAATGTAAATTGCACACATCATGCCGAAGTATGTATGCCATGTCTGCCATGGTGAAGGCTAAAATACTGTGTATAAATTTCAAGAATATTATATATGATATCACTAAGCATTGTTCTATTCATTCGTCTTCAGTAAGCACTTTATCCTGGTCAGGGTTGTGGTGGATCAGTGGTAGCTCATTGATTATAGTGTCGGACTACTGATTGGAAGGTTGTGAGTTCAAACCCCGGTGCATCCATTGCTGGGTCCTTGAGCAAGGCCATTAACCAGTTGTATAAAAATGACATAAACATTAATTGCTCTGCATAAGGGCCATTTACAAATGCCATAAATGTAAATGGACCCTGAACTTATCCTTGGAACACTAGGTGTGAGCCAGGAATACACCTTGGAAGAGACACCAGTTCATTGCAGAGAAACACACCTTCATTCCACCTTTCTGCATTGGGAAGTGGGAGAAAACCAGAGAATTTGGAGGAAACCCAGACTTGAAAACATATGAAAGTATCCCCTGAGCTCAGCATGGAGCCGTCAGACGGCAATGCTACACCACCCTGGCATGGTCTCATTATATATAAATGTTCAGAATGGTTTAAATATGTTAAGTCGTGGGTGGGAGTTGGTACTCATTCCTTTTTAAACATCATGTCTATAATGTTTACACACCGTTCAATGCAAAAAAAAAAAAAGAAATCTTACCATCATATGAAAGTGAGCAAAACCAAAGTACTTCCATAAAGCAGTATCGGCCCACATACCGAGCCGTTCCCACTGACTGATCTCACGTCAACTATGGATTCCACGATATTACAAACGTCAGCTGTTTACCCAAGTGCAGCTTCGCTTCATCAAAGGCCGTGTGATTAAACAAGGGCCTCCCTTGCAGGGTGCTTGAGTTTGGCGTTTTAGTGGACTGTTTGGTTTCACCATCGGCTTCCTGAAGCTCCATTGAAGACTCTGTGGAACAGATCTGAAAGAACAGTGACAAAAGCTCCATCTGGGCCATGCAATCATACATCCTGTTTAACCTCTAACATGAAAGGTTATGTTTTCTTTAAACTAACAGGTCATATGCAGCTCTGCTGGTTCCATGCTGTACTCTTGAGCCTTTTCAATGGCTAGTTTGTACAGGAAATACAAACAATTATTGTAAGCGTTTTTATTTTTTTTCAGGGTCATGCTAATCTTTTGTTGACCTTTGACACAAAGTAACCCGGTCTTTAGTACTTTACTAAGATTTGTTATGAACCAACCTGAGAAATTCTTAGAACACTCGAGGGTGAGGTGGTTGTGTTTATTTTATTTAATACAAAAAAAAAAAAAGCCAGAAGAAAGGGTATGAATGCCAACCTTAAACAGTACCCTTAACCTTCGGGTGTTTGCATATAAATTGAGTTATATAGATTGTTATAAATTAGTGAGATGATGATACATTATTACCATATTCTCCTACTCAGTAACTCGAGTTACTATTATGCATCCTTTATGATTACGCTTTATAGCATGGAGTCTCATCACAGAGATATTTAACTGTTACACGGACACAGGAACACACTCATTGGAAGACGTCTACACCAATTGTGTGTCAAGTCCGTAATCGTGTAAGTCTCTTCTGAATAGTAAGCACGATAAACGATAAAAGTTGTGCTTAGTTAGCTGCTCTTTCGTTCAAACCACGAAACTGTCATTTGTCCCTTCGCGTACTTTCTACGTTTATTGAATGAACTTCGATTAGTCTATTTACCTCTACTCTCTCCTCCAAAGGCGTTCTGAAAAAAAAATCAGCGAAAGAGAAAGTAATCCACGTCGTTCCACGTTTGTTAAACTCGCTGTTGTGTTTTACACGCGCCTTCTCATGATCAGCGAAGAGGGTTTAAATAATTTCACGCCCAATGCACATGAAATCTAGAAGGTATGTCACTCTGTCAGTCGTAATCACTTGACATGACTGTCACTGATAGACTGCATGAATCTACAGTCTGGACTAGAAAGAAATCAGCCCAAGCCTCTGATTCAATGCATTTTGTGCATTTTTTTTTTCTTTTTTTTTACTGGTGATGTTGTTCTTGGTTCCACAAATGTAAAAAAGAATTTCCTTCCAGCCATTTAACAGCAACTGCGATGATAGGTGTGTCAAAGATGTAGCCCTTTTAATATATTTTTCCTTCAAAAAAGATGGAGGGCTTATCCCTGCTATCCCATTTACTAGCCGGACCTGGCATGAGCAACATAGCACAGCTTTGTGACTATTTTTTTCAGTCGATTAACAGAATATAACAACAATAATGACTGAAAAATAATACTTGAGTACTGTTCACTCTCTAAAAACATACACATAACGACATCTGAGGTGAAGGTAATGAATAGTAACCAAAATACAAATCGACATTTTTAATAGCTTAGTCACGCAAATCCCCTAAGCTAAACTATCATGCCTTCTGTCAAATATTGAAACGATCAAGCTCTTTACAGGAGTTTGGCAGCCGAGACAGTAGATGAAAGTCATAAATTGCTCTCTCCGGTTCTGTGTACAGTGCAGGCTCTTCGACGAAGAACCCGGAGAAGCCCATCATCACCCCTATGCTCGCGGTTGTTTACGTTCAGGCCTGCTGGTTGCACTCTCCAAATTACTGGAAGCAATTTTATCCTGGAAAGCCACGCATAAACACAGTGGGGGGAAATTAGAGGGTGCACATGTCTGTAAGCTCCACTGCCACGCTCTGATTTACAGCAGAACCTGGCCTGCACAGAGCCCTGCTACAGACCACACTACGCGCACTGTTTATTTGGACATGGCGGCTGAGAGCGGGCGGAACTTCAGGCCAGCTTTTCATGGAGGAATACCCATCGTGGCGTTCCTCGCCTAGCGAAAATTACTCTCTTCCTCCAGAGTTGGGCCAAAGTAGGTCGATATCGGGATAATGAGGGATTTACGGAGAACTCTGAGTGGAGTCAGAACTTTCCCTGAAATAACCAGAGCATGGTTTGTCCCGGATCATGAGTATGGTCTTCCTCAAATCCTAAAATCTTAAATTTTATAAAGGTTTCAAAACTAACAGCAATGAACTTTACCCATTACAGGCATTTAAACAGTGACCTGCATGGAACCTGGACATGGATTTTTACACACTTCACGTTATGTTTCACAAATTTTCACATGTAGTGTACATGTTTTTTTAGCTTTCCACATGATAAATTTTTTTATTTATGTGTTTATTTTTTCTCATTTTTAATTGATTTTCACGTGTGATTTTTATGCTTTGATATGACGTTTTTTTTTTTTACACACGATTCATTTTTTTACTTTTTACAAATGAGTATTTTTTTAAATTTCACATTGAATTTTATTAAACTCATGATTCATCTTTTTCAAATTAATTTTTACATGATTCATTTTTTTTACATGTGATTTTTTTCATGATTCATTTCTATTCATATTTGATTTTTTTTTAATTTTCATATAATTTTATTTTACACATGATTAATTTATTTTCACGTGTTTTTTTCACATAATTAATTTTTCACAAGTGATATTTTTTTATTATTCATTTTTTTAATTCACATGATATTTTTTTTACTCACGATTTTTTTGTTCTTTTCATATGATTAATTTCCTTTCATGATTAATTTATTTTGTTAAATGTACACACACACACACACACACACACAATCCTTCCTTACTGAAAGAGTTCTTTAATATATAGTGTCTCAGCACCAACCTTTAGTATATTTGATACGTCTCATAAAAAAAAGCATGTAAATCTGAGATGTCATTCTATTTTGCTTTCTTTAATTGTGTTTTTTTTCTGCTCAGACAAATGTATGAGGTTTCCTTAATTCCAGAAAATGCTTCCTCGCCATGAATGAGCGTTTTTCATTGTTTGCCTGTTTGGCCATTGCATTTGTGAAACCTTGAGTTTGGGGTCAAGCTACTTGATTCCAGCAGTGAAGAATCCTGAATAAATGAACGAATAAATAAATTAGTAAACAATTTGAGGGTTGTTTACATTCAGAAATCTCAGTTTATCTCAGTTCATATCTATCAGTGGCTGAAATGTGGGTTTGACCAGGTTTGAGACTTAACCTGCATGCACCCATGGGGAATTCCATCCGAGTTACCGATCTCAGTGCATCTGACATCTTCAAACATGACACGAGGGATAAACCAGCTTAGCTGCACCGCCTTCTCGGGCTGATGAGACAAAACAAACAACTTCACACATATTTGAGATAGCTCAGCATGATGTTTGCTTAGTCTGAGTTATTTTTGGGGAAGAGTGTTTACTTTAGGACAACGATTATGAAAATAGTTGTGATGTTTGAAATTTGTGAGTGTCACAAATGGGGATTTTTACACTACACACAGCTGAATTGAATAACCTTCTACCTCCAGTCTGACGTCTAGGAGAAAATCTCAAAAGATTTTTTTTTCAGACAATTCATTCCATCCATGTGATATCCTTCCATTATTGTGTGTATGTGTGTACGTGTGTGCGCGTGTGCGTGTGTGCTGTCTCTGTTTTCTCTCAAGCGTCACACCCTGAAAAGGCTAAACAGTTTTTTCTTTGGAAACAAAGGAAAGCACTGTGTTTGAGCCACTCATACACCATGCTATAGAGGCATTTATATCATAGCACTGCTGAATTCTCGATCCTGATTGGGCAGAGGCTACTGATTAATTTTCTAGAACAGCAGCTCTGACACTAGTGCAGGCTGCAACTCAAATCACAGGTTTACATTCACTCTAAAACCTATTTCAAAACGTGCTATCATATAATTGTTTTCAGTAAGCAGACGTTTATATAAGGTTTATGTCAGGAGTCTACAGTGTCAGCGCTTTGAAACAAAAATTTTATTTGATTTTTTTTCAAAATCGTAAATCTTCAGGATAGAGGAGTTGTCCGGTTTCTCTGTAACATGACAAGCTGCATTTTTTTTTGTCATATGAATAAAAAAAAGACAAAATGATAGACTAGTGAGGGAATGACTGTTTATAGCTGCTATAACGTAAGTAATAAATGTAGCCATAAATAGATAAAAAGCATCACGCCCTAATTTAATTCGCAAAACATTCCAGTTGTTGGCAAGAAGAGGAATCGAGCACTTAAAATGCACTCAAGAATCATGATATGATTTTTATTTTTTATTTTTATTTTTATCTCAAACCCCTTGTGTGTCTACCAGTAAGTGTATACAGAATCACTTAATGTGGTCACATTTGCTGTTGTTCATGTTGGAACTTAATCAATGAAATCAACATTTTTCATGTTTTTTTTATTTTATAGTATTTTATTTTGAGCTATTTTGGATTTTGATGCTGATGCTTCTCCATTTCAGCAGCGGTTTTATGTATCTATATTGTTTTCAAAGCTTTGAAATTGAGCAGAGAAAAAAAAGTGACTTGATTGGAGGATTCATGATTTTTTTTATAGGGATGGATCGATACTCATGTTGGTATCAGGTATCCGTTTGATACCAACCTCCGTATCCAGGCGATAATAGGTGATGTAATCACAGTGAACGTTGTCATGCTAATGAACAAACGACATGAAATGACAGCAATCTGGACGTATTTCGCGATTAACAACAGCAATCAAAAACAAATCAAACTATGAAAATATCAAGACGAGGGACTACAGCATCTTACTACAACATGAATAACCTGATAAAAAGTCTTAAGCATAAAACTCAGCAAAACTTGACAACGGGGGATTCTGAACAAAAACTACTTTACTTAACTTACTTTACTTAACATTCCTCTCGACCCAAGCTAAATAATGTAGCTAGATAATGCATGGCATTTAAAAACAACTACCTAACAGTGTAAAGAAAGGATCTAGCAGCATGTGAGCACACTTCATGGACAGTCTTTAACCCGAGAAATGTAAACAACGCTAAAATGTTCAATAACATGACTGATTGATTAATATGAAGTATGTAACTCATGACTTGTGACTAGTATTCATACTTGTACAGACTGTACTTATACTTAGCCCACTCAGTATTGGCTAGGTGAGAAGATAACAGATAACGCTAGGCGAGGGAAAATATTAGCTCTTACCCAGTATGTTGTTCTTGAAGAATCGGCCACATTGTTATCCCACAATGAGGGATTCTGACGCAACAAAAACAAAAATATACTTTACTTACAGCTACATGTAAACTTTTCTCAAGTGCAGCCAAACTTGCTCTTCTCGATCCCAGCTAACTATTGCAGCTAAGTAACACATTACATTGAAAATCGACTGGCTAATGTTACAAAGAATGAGACTAGCAGTGTAAACACGTGTGAGCGCTTTTCATGGCCATGGTCTAACCTGAGAAATGTAAACAGAGCTAAATAAAATGTTCAGTCATGTTCCAGACTGTTATACTAAGTATGTTACTCTTTTCGGTATCAGTATCGGTACCAACTAGTACCTAAAATCCATGTACTCGTACTTGTACTCGGCACATTCATCTGACTAGGTGAGAAAAAATATCTACAGATGACACTAGGTGAGTGAAAATAACATCTTTTAAATAAGAGTATGTTGTTCATGACAATCAGCTGACACTGATTGGGCAATTCGAAGTATGATATTCGTTTCAGGGTCAGTCTTTGTATCTAGGAGTACCAAAAACCTGGTACTTGTAAAAATGGTATCCTTACATCCCAATTCTAATTCATCTCCGATCACCACGATCAAGATTACAAACTCCAGTGTTTCCCTCAGGAACTGATGAAGATATGGTACATTTCTTTTTTGTCCAAACGCCCATCATTCAAGTCATTCTTGCCTATTTTTACTTCTTCTCACGTATTAGAGGTACATGAACACAATGACAGGTGGATCGTTTCACTTCCAACAAAGCGCCTCATTCTCAGTAATAATTCCTTCACCCTTGTTTTCAGAGCAACTTTTTAATAGGTAGAATTGAGTCAGCGTGTGGCGTACACATCAGCACGGTAATCACGCCACACCTGGAGGGCAATCCAAGCAACACACGAGACGTGCGAGAGGAGGACAAACATGAACAACACGAACACATCGGACCTTTGTCATTGTGATGCAGGATTACGGTCGAAGCTGCGAGTCAACACGCGGCTCTCCGAAAAACACTGACTTCACCTGAGCTTGGGTGTCATCAGCGGTGAAAACAGATTACCCCACTGAGCCGCCCTCTCATTACAGCACACACACTCACAATCACACACACACACACACACACACACACACACACACACACACACAGAGAATGGTCATGACGGACATTTAGTGTTCTAGCTAGCAGGGCTTCTGTCCATTTTTAATACCCCGCATTCCTTGAATATCATATTGCTCAAATTTCCCCTTCAGTAATATACATGTCTAAATATAAATCTGAGAGTAAAGAGTTAATTGCTCACGCTAGGTCGATTAGCCTCGACTCTCGTCTCTGCCCATGCGTACGAATAAGAATGCCATCAGTCAGAAGACAGGAATGCAGACATCGCTCCACGCTGCTACACGAACGCACAAGATAGCAGCAGTGTATGACAAGAAATGTGAGGTTGGTGCCATTAAAAAGGTCACAACCTTTTCACGATCAGGGTGTGAAGCGTTTGTGCATGTTTTCTCAGAGGCATGCCCAGGAACAGTCCCGGATCACAAACGCTTCCTGCTACCACCATTATGTCAAATATTCAAACAGACAAACAACATCCTGAAGCTGGGTTTACACACAGGCCTCGTGATTTTCTACTCATAAACGATTAACCCAGGCATTGTAACTTTTTTCATTAAAAGCTTCTGAATCACTACACAATAAAGCGACCCGAACTAAAACCACATGATTCACATGAAATTCACATGATTCACTTATACTCATGTGTGATTTTTTTTTTTCACGAGTCATTTACAGTATTTGAATATGTGATTGGGCTTTTTTTTTAACATATGATTCATGGTTCATTTTTAACAAATGATGCACTTTCACATGTGATTCATTTATTTCCACATGATTTTTTTTTTTAAATGAATGATTCATGTATTTTGGGGTGTGATTTATTTGAAAGGATTCATTTACCGTAATTTTTATTTTTTACATCTTTTTTTTTTTTTTTTTTTTATACAAATGATTCAAGATTCATTTTTATGAATGATGCACTTATTTTCATGTGATTTTTTTTTTTAGACACGATTCATTTATTTTCATATGTGATTTTCTTTTAAATAAATGATTCACTTATTTTCAGGTGTCATTTATTTAACTTTTTTTTTTTTTTTTTTTACAAATGATTCATGAGTCAATTTTATGAATGATGGACTTATTTTCATGTGATTTTTAGATACGATTCATTTATTTTCACAAGTGATTTTATAAATAAACATATTTTGACATTTCACGTGATTATTTTTTTTATAAATTATTCACTTAATTTCACTTGTGATTTTTTAAACGATTCAGTTATTTCTATATTTCTGATTTTTACACATTATTCATTTATGCTCATATGATTTATTTTCAGCTATGATTTTTCACAATTCATTTACAGTTTTTTTTAACATATGACTTTTCTTCATGTGATTCATTTATTTTCACAGGTGATTTTTTTCCCATGTCATCCAGATATATTCATATAGAATCATTTCACAATATTTCATTTAATCTGATGCCCAATTTTCATGTGATTTTTTAAAATTAAGTAATTCACTTATTGACATGATTTTTACAAAATGACTTATTTTCGCATGTGATTGTTTCCCACGTCAATTAACGTCACGTGATTTTAAAGCATGATTCATTTTAATTTTACATGTGTGTTTTTTCCCCCAAATGATTCATTTATTTTCATCTGATTCATTTTCACATGCAGGTTATGTGGTTTCATTTTTCCAGATGTTATTTTCTGGCATGATTCATTTATTTTCATGTGATCCCATATTGTTCACGTGTTGAAACGTACCTTCATATGTTCTTCACGTGTTATTCACATACTCACATTTTAAAAAGCTCATGAAAATGAACTGTGCCTGATTTGGTTACAAAAGCTATGAAGTTAATGTTTGGGTTAGTACCGGGTTACCATTCGTACGACTTCCTTTTGTGTGAAATCAAAAACAAAATCCAACCTGCATGCCTTCACTTGTTCAAATTTGTAAAAAAAAAAAAAAAAAATCTCATGAAATCAGGTTACGCACTCTAGATTGAGCCAACGATTAAGCCACTGGATACAGTCTGAGTGCTGAAACACAATATCTGAGGTTCATCCCTGCTCTTCCTCTCATATCTACAGAGATAAATTGACTCGGTGTTAAAGTGCATGTTGTTCAAAAACAATCCGTATGAGAAACAAATGTCGTGACAGCGTGTGATTAGCACTTTACCACATTCGCTGCCTTTCATAAGCTCATGAATGTCACGAATGACAAAACGAATGTTATTACTCCATACACTAGTGTCAGACGTTGCTATGATATATCACAGTCATGCCAGGGCATGCACGCTCTCTCTTATTTCAGACGCAGACTTAACGATACGGTTATCCGGTTTTATTTGTTTTTGATTTTTTTTTTTTTCTTAAACTAAACCATTATTTTCAATTGGAAAGAAAGCAGAGTATATCTTTCATTTCATCAAACTGTAGTATTAAACAAAGGGGTGGGTGTTATGCGCTGAAAAGTAAACACCCGCTGTGGATTATGAAAAATTCAAACCATCTCACTGTTGATTCGGATGCAGTGATTGACTTAGACTTAGACTTAGACTTAGACAGACTTTATTCTAAGTCTAAGTCTAAGTTTGTTAATATTAATGTCATTGCTAATGCACATGACCCATTCTATGCACCTCCTGATGAAGAAGAAGGACAAGCTGTGAATCTAGGAAGCATCTTGACCATATAGTACACAGTTATAGAAAGGACTTATTTATATTCGCACAATCCGGTGTCACCCAGATGAGGACGGGCTCCCGTTGGAGTCTGGTTCCTCTCAAGGTTTCTTCCTCATGTCGTCTCAGCAAGTTCTTCCTCATCACTGTCGCCTCTGGCTTGCTCATTAGAGATAAACTTAAAATGTATATATTTCTGCGAAGATGGTTTGTGACAATGCCCATTGTTAAAAGCGCTATAAAATTGAATTGAATTGAATCGTTGGATCGTCTCTTTAAGGGAACCTTTAAAGATTCTGTCTTGAAGAAGAAGAAGAAGAAGAAGAAGAAGATGCGACTACACAAAAAAAAAGTTGTGTTTTTGCTTTTCAGTGTGTCATTGTGTTTATTGTAAGGAACAAAACACTTAGTGTTGTGCCGTTGTAGGAAAACCATCAATGAAATGCTAGTCTGTTGAACTAAAAAAATGGATCATTTTCCATGTCTTGAAGTTCCTTATTCCTTAAATAAGGAACGGCACCATACTATTTATCCATTTATATTACTTTTAACGTTGTGGACTGTCCACGAAACAAGTTCCTGTCACGTTCAAGACGTAACAAACTTGCGCAAACCCATTGACCTGAGGATGATGAAGCGTGTTAGAAGGGTGTCTGGGTTTCAGGTGTGGTGATTTTCTGCCAGTGACAATTTCTCGAAGGTGAGATGAGCTATAGTTCTTTCTCCGTTAACCGATTGCTAATAGGCTCGTGGTTAGTGACAGTGTCCTGTTTCTGTTTCTCAATACTGGTAAAGAAATAATTACTCGCTGAACATCAGGCACTTGTGATTACTAAGAAAATAAGTTCTACCTCTGACTGATGCAAAGCACTGACACTGGAGACTCCTTCCACAAACGTTAAAAATAAAAATAAACACACTCGTCACAGAAGACTTCACCGTACCAACATATGGAACATCTGCCATACGAGTCCCTGTGTAAGCTGTTACTCTAGAAACAATAACAGAGAACATTAATCAACACATTCCGACCAATCAGAATCGAGAATAGCGATGTGGTATTTATTTGGTGGAAAGATCGCACTTTGCAACGAGTGCCACTCCTGGTTGAGATTTTGTCTTCTAGTACGGTTCTCTAGTGAAAAATGAATAAATGATTCCCAGAACAGGACACTACGTGACTGTCAGTGTAAACTCAGTTAAAAGCGGAAAATCAAAATGTACACAGTTCATGTCCACTCAGAGAAAAAGAGGTCTTTCTTCAACATTATCTTCCTGAAGGAAAGATTGGACTTGGACCCCTTTTTCTGACAGAGAAACGATCAGGCATAGAGTTCCACGTAGAACCTTTAACGATCATATGTAATGGTAATTGTAACAGAAGAGCAAACATATTGAACACTTTGAATATCCCCTATCTTATATCCATATCTTTTGTGGAACATTTAAAAAAAAAAGAAAAGACAAAAGAAAAAAAGAGATGCTGTTGGTTCTTTAAGGTTCTTTAAGGGTTCACAGCTTCCTGTAAAGGTTTTACTTGAAACCCTCTGCCATAAGGAAAGACTATTTGTAGAGCCAAGCGTTCCTGCAATGAAGAACCTTTTTTCCTAAGAGTATAGTTTGTCAAATTCTTAAAATGTTCTTATTATCACCTGCTTTGTAATCAAGCTATACTGAACAGTTAAAAATCTCCTATATCTTTTATGAAACTTTGGGGATTTGTAGAGCTAAGCGTTCCTGCACTGAAGGCCAACCAAAGGACACATGCACACACTATACACTCTTCCCCATACACTCTTCCCCATACACTCTTCCCCATACACTCTTCCCTATACAGTTTTCCTTATACACTTTTCCCTATACAGTTTTCCTTATACACTCTTCCCTATACACTCTTCCCTATACACTCTTCCCTATACAGTTTTCCTTATACACTCTTCCCTATACAGTTTTCCTTATACACTCTTCCCTATACACTTTTCCTTATACACTCTTCCCTATACAGTTTTCCTTATACACTCTTCCCTATACACTTTTCCTTATACACTTTTCCCTATACAGTTTTCCTTATACACTCTTCCCTATACACTCTTCCCTATACACTTTTCCTTATACACTCTTCCCTATACAGTTTTCCTTATACACTCTTCCCTATACAGTTTTCCCTATACAGTTTTTCTTATACACTCTTCCCTATACACTCTTCCCTATACACT
>CM040978.1:4459249-4470437 GCA_022985145.1 Pangasius djambal
AATCATCTTTGGGCAATCCTCCAGGAGGCTTGGAGTAATATATCAAGTCAATGTTTGAATAAACTGACTGCTCGGATGCCTAGTGTTGTCCCTTATTATCAATGCAAAATGGTCACTAACTAAAGAGGATTTATGCTGATATTGCCCAAAAACCCTATTTTGTTCAGGCATTTCCAAACTTTTGGAGGGCAGTGTATATTTTGGGGGGTAAAAAACTTTCTTTAAATGGGCTCCATCATTGTGAAATGAAAGAAGTCCACCAGGAAGCTTCCAAGAGTCAAGCTAGAAGGACCCTTGGTCAGGGAGTTGACCAAGAACCCAATGGCCACAGAGCTTCCTCTGCTGAGATGGAAGAACCTGCTGGAAGGACTACCATCTCAGAAATACGCCATCAATCATGCTTTATGGTAGAGTGGTTAGACGGAAGAAACTCCTCCTGTGTAAAAAGGCATTTAAAGGACTCAAAGTCAGGAAGTCAATTGGATCCAATTTAAATTAAATCTATAACAATAAAGTGTGAAACAAGCTGAAGGGGTCTGAATACTTTCTGAACCCACAGTATCTACAGCACCATGAACTTTGTTTAAATGCTTTAGCGAAATTGGTCTATCTATACAAATGATTCTAATGTTTCATGTAAAAATTTTACATTTTTCAGTGAGCATGTTACATATTTGAAAACTTATTTTATGTTCTTTAAAACTTTGAAATTATTTAGTTTACTCACTTCTTTATTTAGTTTCCTCACATCTTTTGTAGTAATCCCTATGTTATTGAATAGATATACATCAATGTACTAGTTGATTACATACTTTATACTTTGGCTTAATGTTATGTATGCATAGGGAACGACACAATTGCCTGTCAACCAACTGAAATACACATTTTTAATGTAGAGACTTAGCAATAGCAGTGAATAGAAGATTTTTGTCTTCGTGACAAAAGCACATGACAAAAGGAATAAATACTTTAATTCATACTTTAAAAATAACTTTTAGGAATTCACACTTGTTAAAGAAAAATCAGGCTTGTTAAAGACAAAATGAAACGAAACAAAACAAACAACAACAACACAACAGTTAGAGTTGGGGTTTGTTCCATATATTAGAAGAGCTTTATACTGACACCTAGCAGTTTTTGTGTAGCAGAGTGTCTATACTGCTCCTGGTGGTGTGGAGACACAATAGCAGTACTTTTGGTACACTTTAACCAGCTTGCTATTAAATTTTATTACCACAATGTCAAACGATAATCAGATTCCAGATATGCATTCCTTCTAGATAAAAGATAAAGATAAAAATCAGAATGTAATCAGTGTAATCTTTCAATACTACACAATATGCTATCTACCTTTAAAAAATGCTGAGTTCATCCAACTTCAAGGAAGTTTGAGGCATGGCCATATTTAGTCTCTTTAGACAGACCAACCCAAATTGTGGTAAAATCTGTTCTATAATCTTAAAAGTAATATTTCACAGTGCTAATGGTCCAAGGAACCTAGTGGCCATGTCCATACTTAGTTTTAGTCAATGGACCTACACTGGTTAGTAGGACTCTGGAAAATGGTTTGTCTATAATAAAGGGTGCCCTAGAAACCAACTGCTACCTGAAAAGCATAATAAAACCATTAAGGACAGCAGACAGTTGGCATGCAAAACTGTCTAGGTTTCTGTGCATCTCGACTGCTGAATCCATTCACTTGTCTTCAAATGAATCCATTGTAGTGGAACAGATGTAAACTGCTTTTCTTGGACCTTTACCAAAACAGGTGTATCAGCTGACGGGAATCAGAATGTTCAAAACATTTCTCTAGCAATAGTATCCCTTAGTACAGTTACCAACACCTCCTCACCCTCTGCTGAGATGACCACTGTGTCCATAGCCATAAATTTCTTATATATCTCAGGGAAATATTAGAAAATACCTTAGGTTCTACTACTGACAACAACTGAGAGAAAACACCTATTTTTAAGATTCAAATTTTAAATATAAAGAATAAATTGATATGTATTTAAAATGTTAAATTTCTACCAACCTTCATCAATCTCATATTAAAACTTTCATTTGCCATACGACTATAAGCTATTAAAATCCTTTTACCAAGCTAGTTATTACAAAGCTTCTTAGCGACAGTTTGACTGACTATTTGGCAAGTATTTATTTTTGTTTTGTGTCTATGCTATATTTAGCTGATTGCTCCACAAGAAGTGGCACACATCCAAGTATGCACATATGTACACAAAGTACATATTCATTAACCATTACATGACAATTAGCATACCTAACATTCTCTCTCTCTCACTCTCTCTCGAGCTACACATACCACTCCTGAGATGCCAGTGATCCTGCTATCCGGACCTTCCTGATCCATCCTGATGCCCTTCTTCTGGTTGGAGTTCTCATCACTTGGAAACCACTCGCTACTGCTGAGGATGGCCCCACACGTATAGCCTAAAGTTACATGAGATTACTGTGGATGGTACCACTTAGAAACCATCAAGATGGCATTGGACTTCAATTGATATGAACAGTTTTGCTACAGTGGCTTAGGACTACAGTTGCTTGGATAGCTTTAGGACTGCAATTCCCATGAGCAGTTTCGCACTCAAGTTTCCATCAGTGAACAGCTGATAACTTCAACAAAATAGACTTGATGTGTAAACTACAATGAACATTTGTGGTTACACAACCGCACTTTTTAACAATATAGTATACAGTTTAGAAAGGAATTATTTATAATTGCACTATCCGGTGTCTCCCAGATGATGATGGGTTCCCTTTTGAGTCTGGTTTCTCTCAAGGTTTCTTCCTCATATCGTCTCAGGGAGTTTTTCCTTGCCACCGTCGCCTCTAGCTTGCTCATTAGGGATAAATTCATAAATTTAAAATGTATATCCTGAATTTATATATTTCTGTAAAGCTGCTTTGTGACAATGTCCATTATTAAAGGTGTTATACAAATAAAACTGAATTGAATTGAATTGAATTGAAGTGAAGTAATGGCCAAAAGATGGAAACGTTCCTAGTAGAGTTGTATGTCATGGTAGGAGCTGAGTTTCTAGCCCACTTATAGGCCATGGTGACCCACACAAGGGGGCCCTTGAAGTCTTTCCTCCAATTCTATCTGGAAAAAGCTGGCATGGCTGTAACTTTGTATTCCAACCAACCAGCAGCCACACCTGATGGAAGGCAAAAATGAACAGATTAAACAGGTGGAATCAGGTGTGGTTCCTGATTAGCTGGAATGAAAATCTGCAGCCAGCCTATGACAAAAGAACTATTGGTCTGATGATGGCCACCATTCGGCTTGTATATTACAGCAGAGCATGTACCAGACACAAAAGGAAATGTGCTGCAGACCTGCCATCAAGGAATACTTCAAGGTCAATTGATTGATTTATAAATTTGGGCAGAAAACCTGGGTTTAACCACAAGATTATCCTAGAGTCATCTGGCCATCAACGCCTGCAAAGTGAACTTATCACCGGAACATGCAGTTCTCCCTGTTTTTTTTCTTGAAGTGATTACTGACAAAAAGACATGTCAGATGTGCAAGATCAGTATTTTGCATAGGCTCATAAGAAGCAGCCTTAAGAACTCTGGAGATCCTACACTGGGGTCTTGGGTATCATGGAGAATGGAGGCACCTTGCCACATTCAGAAAGGTTGTAATCAGAGAGATGCACTGCACTTGCCATCACATACATTATTAGTGTATCTGGGAGTTTGCTGCTGTCTAGCAGTGTCTAAAGAAAAGTTAGTACATTGGCAATTGAACAATGCAATGGATCCAGTTGATGAAAGGACACACCATTTGTGAAACCATGCAATACGGACTCTTGCAATTAGAGTATTTCCTGGACAGCTAGGTCACAATCCTTCGTTTGCGATTCATTCTGCGGGGATAAACTCACAGTCACAGGTGAAAATTGATATATCTGACTGTCACAACACTGTCCAAAGGGACCAACATGTGGTGAAATCTCAGAAACTGAACTTCAAGGCCAGATTGACCATCCCCAATTTCAGCTGTTTGATGTGTTAATCTTATGTGATGGTGCCCCACACCTCTGTCACATCACACTGCTTCCCAGCCAGTAAAGGCCCATGGTGGATATTTTTTCCTCTGATGGGGCACAACTCCAAAGTGCACCCTTTTTATTGGAAAAGCCTTGCATCTACAGCAAGCTAAAGCCTTTGCTCCTTTCACTGATATGAAAACACATCTGTTTGTGCCAGTTGGCATCCAGCCATTGACAACCCACTTTGGAAAACTCATTTCTAGAAAGTCCAAGGGGACTACTGCTGTGGCTGCCATCAACAATCAGAGAAATTGAGGCAGGCAGAACCATTGAGGTTCTTTGTTGGAACTTGGGGTTGTGGTGACCTAAATGGACTGGCATGTGAACAGTCCATTTGGTCTTGCTGTGTTCATGATACTGAAATCTGTGCTGTCCTGTCAAGTGCCTCTTTCATAGCAAATGATCCTGATAAAGTGGATTGTCTTGCATAAACCAGGTGGGTGGACAGTTGCCCCATATCCTGGCCTAGGTATCCAACAGGTAAGAGTGACATGAGGTTAGATCCTCCATGGTGGGGTCAACTTCTGTAGATTGGAGAGATTATTCCAGTGCAAGCAGTAAAATGGCTTCCCTATATTCAAATGTCACACACAATATAATACTGCAAGTTCTCAAGATAATATATCAGCACATCTGCATCCAGTCCTTGTTTCATCTGACCTAGTGCCACATTTAATGCAATGCAATTCAGTCCTCAATGGCAGCCCCAGCCTGACCTGCTTGTGGTCCATTATATTAGCCAGCGCATGTATCACAGAGCCTAGGAACGGTTGAGCTTTCTGTTCAAATCCTCCTTTAAGGTTCTTAAAACAATTCTTGCACTGAGGCACTGCAACCGCCATGACTGGGCACTGTACAAAAGAATGCAGTCAATGTTGCGGGCTGTGTAGCTCTATCCAAGCCTACTCAGGCTTCCAGCATTTTAAGAGTGACAGCAGTGCCTGCAAGCCTAAAAAGACTGACCTAGACCCATGTTCAGCCATTGTTGAGTTGTACATGTGGTTCATCTACTAGGCCATTATCAGCCCAGAAGAATCTCTCAGGCATAGCTGTAGACTTAGGATCCTAGCCCTCCTTTTTTTTGCATTATTTGTAATTTATGTTTTTGTATTTTCCTTATGCCCTGTTAATATGTCAGAGGTTGCTGGGAGGATTTGCAGAGTAAAAATTTCACTGTACTGTGTAACAGTCTGTTTCCTTCACATATGACAATAAACTCTTGAATGTCTTGAATCTCCTCTGATGAATATTGCAAATACTGCACCATACATCAACTATTTACTGATGATACTAGATTACTGATCAGGGCATCCACCAATCTGCCACTGCTGGACCCTTGAGCAAGGCCCTTAACCCTCTCTGCTCCAGTGGTGCCGTATCTTGGCTGACCCTGCGCTCTGACCCCAGCTTGCAAACAAGCTAGGATATGCGAAGAAAAGAATTTCACTGTGCTGTAATGTATATGTGACAAATAAAGGCTTTAAAGACTTTGTGACCTTGTTGGAAGGTCTCGGCATGGTGCAGACATGAAAGTATTCAGGTGACTCACTGTTTAGGAGGACTGAAATAGAACTGCCATTCTATCAACATTCCAGCCAAAATGGATGCCAGAAACCAGTTCCTCTACATTAGCTAAAGGGTGTTTCCACTAGGTTTTTGAGGTACTAAAGAATTCCAGAATTATCCTGAATATCTGAATCTCATACCACTGAGAAGAAAATAACAGAAGGAATGAAAACTGGTGGTTGCTTAATTGCGGCACATGGCAAAAGTGTAACCACTCAGCCAAAAACGGAGATTGGGATGGAAGTTGTACATATTAAAATTAATATAATTTTCAAATAAATAAATAAATAAATAAATAAATAAAACAGCAAAGCCGCAAATATTTACACCAAATCTCTCAAAATTTACTGACACCTTTAAGAACACTCAATTTTTTTTTTTTCACTCAACGTAGAAAATCTCACTTTGGATGCTTACAACAGATGAATCCATTTGTGCGTGTCCATTTTTACTTTTTCTCCAAAGTCTCTTATTAAAATATTTGTGTTTGGCCATAACAAAATTCAGGATTACTGTATATCATCATCTGCAATCTTTAATGCAGCAACTATGGCCTAAAGCAGCCATTTTGTCACCCATCACTCTTCATGCATCAATGCAGGAGTCTATTGTATTTATTGTGGCTGTTTATTGGGGAAACCAAGAGAGGATATGCCCATTTCCAGGAGTGAGACACTTCATCAGCAGTGGACATAAATTAACAGTAAAGAAGCTCAAAATGATTTTAAAAACAAAATCATCTACACTTTCAATTTCACTCCAATGAATGACATAATCTCCTACTACTTTGGAAACACTTTGCTTGCACAGCTGATAAAGTATGAAGTTTACATGCCTAGACTCATAAAGTCTTCAAAGTATTAAAAAAAAAAAATCAGCTTGTTTTACCTGGACACTTCTTCAATTTTTAGATGGATGGACATGTCCAAGTTGATGGGATTCTGGGCTTCTTCTGAGCTTGCTGCATAATGCATGGTGAGTCTAATCCATTTCTTAGAATGCAGACCAATCTATAATTCTGTTTCTTTTAGCAGGAATTCAACCTGCAAAACAAAAAATTCTTTACTAGCTCTTGAGTGCCTGGCTCAGATATGTTAAATATGAAACTGTCTGAGGTTCCTGAGGACTCCCTCGACTCCACCAATCAGGACAAACTAAGTTAGCTGGAGATTTTAGTCCAGCAGGCCATCAATTAAAGCACTGATTAGACACATGCAGAACTTAAGATTGCAAGTGAAGGACAGGCACAGGCATGAGTGCAAGCAACAGATGCCTTCTAGTAGCTTCCGTACTAGAGAAGGAAACACCAAAAAACAAATAAAAACATTATTGACCTTTCCCCTGGATTCAATTTTCTTCTTTAGATTACTGGCAGTTAAAGCTAACAATATGGCTCATTACTGCCACCTACTGGAGCATGTTCCTTTGATGACGTAAGGAGTAATACACTTGGAGGCATGTAGTTATAGGAAAATAATCAATGACATGATGGTGTAATGTGGCCCAGCGCAAAGCAAAGTTACCACCCCGAAGTTGAATTTCCTTTCTGAAGTGTTTTATTACACTACAGCAATTTGCCAATGATTACATTTTTTTCAACAATTAATGAATGACACATCATCCTTTTTTTTTTACAGTTTGTGATTACATTTAATGTTGCGGAATGTCTGCAAAACAAGTTACTTCCTGTTATCACTTACAGCTATAAACTGGAAACCTTGCTTGCTTACTTTTACAAATTGCTGACACTGGAGACTCCTTCCAGAAATGTTAATTATGGAAGGAGGCTGAACCACTATGCCACCCTAGGAAGCAACAGTAGTTATGGAAATGTCATCTCTGTATGATAGAGCAGATTTATTTAAATTACTTGCTGAATAAAAACTGTCCTTCGATGTCCAATAGCGATCTAACACACTCGATCTCATTAAACTATTTAAAAGTGGTGAAAATAATTAGAAATCTCCATAGTCTATGTAATGCTATAGGCTGTAATTCCATTACTAGCATTATCATTATATTCATTTACTACAGAGGCTAATATGGGATCCTAGCTCCCAAACATATGTGAGATTATATTAATGTGCTACTGAGAAAACTGACTTTCAATGTAAAGTTAAGATCATCTCAACTGGTAGGGAGAGTGTTCAGTGTGATGCTCACTCTGCATTGTGCTGTAAATTGTTTAGAATCCAAATCAGATTTTTTTTTTTTTTCATTTGGATGGGTAGGAGAGAGACTTACATGTAATCATGTTACACCCTGAAATTAGACATGTGAACTCTACACTATATACTATATACTCTATACAATATACTACTGCTGCAACGGTGCTCGATGACTTCCATCCAGTCGCTGTTACCCCATCATCATCAAGTGCTTTGAGAGGCCGGTCCTCTCTCATCTGAAAGCCTGCCTACAACCCTCACTGGATCCCCATCAGTATGCTTATCATCATAAACAGGTCAACAGAGGATGCTATTAGCTCAGCCCTTCACTCTGCCCTGACTCTGGAAAATAGCAACTCCTATGTGAGGATGCTATACATTGACTTTAGCTCTGCATTTAATTCTGTCATTCCATCTATGCTGATCTCCAACTCTCCAGTCTTGGTATCAGTCCTGCTCTCTGCAAGTGGACTCTGGACCCCAGTCTGTTACAGTTGGCAAGAACTCCTCCTCCACCATCATCCTAAACACCGGCGTACCACAAGGCTGCGTGCTGGGTCCTCTCTTCTGCTCCTTCTTTTCACCTCCGACTGTATACCCGTGCACAGCTCCAACTCCTTAATCAAGTTCGCAGATGACACTACGTTGGTTGGCCTGATCAGAGATGATGACAAGACAGCCTACAGGAAGAAGGTTCAGCATCTGGTAACATGGTGTGCCAATAACAACCTCGACCTTAACACCCAGAAAACCAAAGAACTGATTATGTACTACTGGAAGTACTTGAGCCACAAACACAGCCCTAACCTTGTTAATGGGACCGAGGCAGAGCGGGTCCTCTCAAACCGGTGCAACAGCACCTGTATTTTTTGAGGAGACTGAAGAAAGCTCACCTTACTCCTCACATCATAGTGAACTTCTATCGCTGTACCATTGAGAGCATCCTTACAAACTGCATCACTGTGTGGTACAACGACTTACACAGCTGCCCAGCATTTCAGACATTTGTCAAAAGCGTTGCTTGCGGAGAGCGAGAGGTATTATCAAGGACACCTCCCATCCTCACCATGGACTGTTTGTGCGTCTCCCATCAGGAAAACGCTACACAAGTCTGTCGTCGCCCAAACAGACTCATGAACAGCTTTTTCTTTTCAGTTGTACTAATGCTGAACTCAGCTTCTAAGCGTTAACTGCCAGCCTCCAGCTAATAACTAAACATTAGCATTAGACAATACCGTTATCTGCAATTATTTGCAAGTATTGCACATTACTGCATTATCTGTGATTATTACTTATATCAGACTGTTATTGCACATTATTGCTATTTGCACATCTGCATTTTTATCAGCTGTATTTATCCACTGCATCATAGTGCATGCATCATGCTGCTTACCACTACCTGTATACTGTTTATCTCATTTATTCCATTGTAATTGCCATTTGCATTACTGGTATGCATCATATTGTTTACCTGTACACTGTTAACTTATTGCACCAAAGCCTTGTTACCTCATGTTAACTTATTTGCTATTATTAGCGTCCAGCACTACTGGCTGGACGCTAACTGCATTTCATTGTCTCTGTACTCGTACTCTTGACAATAACAATAAAGATGAGTCTAACCTAACCTGCTATATTAAAAAAAAAACACAATTCCTACACAAATTCAAAATTAACATGTGAAACAAATGAATTATACATAAAAATGTGAAAATAAATGAATAATCATGTGAAAATGAATCAGGTGTAAAAAAAAAAAAAAAATCATATGAAAATAGATGAATCATGAAAATGTGTAAAATAGATGAATCATGAAAATGTGTAAAAAGAATCAAATGTGAAAATAAGTGAATCATGTGAAAATGAATTGTGTAAAAAATCATGTGAAAAGAAATGACTCATGAAAATGAATCATGTGTAAAAAGAATCATATTGTGAAAATAAGTGAATCATGTGAAAGTGAGTGATTGGAGAAAATTCAGGGGTAAATTTCACACATGAGGTTCACGCGTCTTTCCTGTAAGGGGAGATTTGTAAGGATATCTGAGTTGGCAGTTAAACTTAAGAAATGAGACTCAGTGGCTCAGCACTTAAATCAATGAAATACTGATCAGAAAGTTCAAATCCCAGGATGCCAAGCTGTAACTGTCATTGACCATGGCCATTCTTATTTTCCTCGACTCAGTTGTAAGTCACTTTAAATAAAATCATCTGCCAAATTAATAAAATGTAAATGATAGGAGCACATTACAAGACAAAAAAATAGTCATACTCATTTTATAAGAGTATGTTTGTTTTTTGAATTTTGTAAATGAAAATAATTTATAAATTGACAAAACACAGTTACACTTAAACATTTACACTCAAGTGGTTTGTGGTCCATTGAAAAGAGCTGCAATGATTCATCTAGCATTTTTTTTTACCTGCTATTAGAGCAATAAACACAAGGGGGCAGCAACGTCTAATGATTACTTTGACTACTGGAAAATGTAGAACCCTTAATGGTTCTTCAGTTTTCTCTATCAGAGAACCCTTTAAGGCCCAAAGTGGAAACTCCAGAGCTTTTCTCTATGAGAAAGGTTTCCACATGGAGCACTTTTAGGAGGTAAAGTACCCTTTTTTTAGTTAGATTTTAAACATCTGACAGGTTCTAGGTATTAAAAAGAAAATAATGAGCAATCATTTGGAGTTTGAGAGCTAATTAAAACACTCCAAAAATATAGAATGCTTAATGGTTCTTTGGTTGTCCCTCTAGAGGAACCTTTTCTGTAGAGCTATACGACAACAGGGAACTTTCTTGTCAGAAAGGGAATGCTCCTAGCAGATAAAGAACCCTCAATCATCCAGTGAACTCTTAAGGAAGAAGATCGTACTGAGTACCAAGACATGAAAAAGGAATGCAATGATTCGTCTACCATTGTAACCTGCTCTTAGCTACAATTTTAACTAATTGTAAAGACCTGACAGGTTCCATGTATTATAAAGAAAATAATGACCAATCATTTCTTCAAGGTTTCTTTAACCCTCCGGTTATGTGCAAGTTTCAGCAGCGGGGTTTTATTAACCCCAAATATTTTAATATAGGATAAATTGCTCAAATTCAAAATGTTACTTGTTTTTATTTCTTGTTTACTCACACTGTCCCTTCTGACCAATATTTTAAGTAAAATATTAGGACAAAACAATGGCTTCTATTATTTATATATTTTATTTGTATATTTAATTAATTGCTTCGTCTACATAGAAAAATCGCATATTACACTTTCAAAATCACAAAATTAACTAGCATTTATTTGAGCTTTTTGTATTCTCAGTGTGTTACATTAAGTAATATTTGTTAAGTCTTGAAGCTCATGAATTTACCAGATATTT
>CM040978.1:4470537-4473037 GCA_022985145.1 Pangasius djambal
ATATATATATATATATATATATATATATATATATATATATATATATATATATATATATATATATATATATATATATATATATGCATATATGCATATATGCCTAATATCTACATGCATATGTGCATATCTACATGGGGGGAAAAATGTGAACAAAAATGAAAACATATATATTTTCTCGCTGACTATTTTAAGTTTGTAAATTTAGATTTATTAGCTCTGAAAGCAATGCCTTCTGATTCATGCTTGTAAAAGTGTGTGCACTGTGTTTGTAAACACATTATTCTATTGCTTTCACAAATGCTAGTTTTCTTCCTTACTAAAAAATAAAGTTTTCAGATGTATGAAGCAAAAATTGGCCTTCATATAATAATACATAAAATAAAGAAAAGGCTCAAGTTTGGCCAATAAGGTATACATTATATTTACTTAATAATCTGGCAATATCATGAGAGGGAGAGTCAACAGAAAAAGGTAAAGCAGAGCAGAAAAATAATAGAATAATAAAGTTTTAGCTTTTTAAACCCCCCCAAAAAAAAAAGGTTGGTGTTAAAATGACGCCAGACATCACCGATTGGGTCAAAATGTGTACCGGCATGTTTATGAAGCCATCTAATCAATTCTTCAAAAGTCAGAGAAGATTCAACGTTTAGAAGTTTGATTCGCATATTTTTCAGAGATCTCGAAGTTGCTTTTGTGTCAATTTGACCCCAGACAATCTCTCTCCTCCAGACAGGAGGGTTAAGGCTTGATTACACTTCACAAAAGTTGTATTTGGAGCCTTTTCTAATGGGAAAACACTAGACACACTATAGCACTTGCTTTTGTATATTTTTTCACAATGTCCACACTATTTGTTTCCATCTTTTATTCCTTTTTTCCCCCCAATTATTTCTTTATTTCTTTCATTTTTCTTTTTTCTTTTTCATTTTGGAAGTTTCAGGACTCGGAGCCCCTTTTTAAACGCAAAACACCCTGTTCTGATAGGGAAGCACAAATGTTTGCTGTGAGTGATGTATAAATGCACATTTTGCCGGATGACCGTATCCTGGAATGATCACTGTCCCTCTGTTCAGCCATCCGAATGACGACGGGTTTCATCAGAAAGGTTTGTTTTTTTTGACCCTGTGGCCTGTTCTAGATTGAAACCCATCCTTCCGCATACCTGCTCTGTGACCGTGTCTAATGCTAAAACTATACATGAACTACAATTATTTTAAATTGATGCCTCTGCATATATCACGCTGAATTACACATATACTCTAAGAGCTTATTTGGCTCGGTGTAACGTTAAGGTGACACTAATTAGACTATTTTTAAAATCATAATAAAAGCCCAGTTAGAGTTACACATTAACACTCACACCTTTTGTGGGTCTGTAATTAGTACCATTGAAAGCAGCACAATGATTCAGCTCCCTTTTAACCTGCTATTAGACCACTGAACACATGGGGGCAGCAATGTCCAATAATTACTCTGCTATTCTGTGTGAAGCTGGATGTGCTGGACCCCTGCACTCTTAGACCATTTAGAACCTTTAATGGTTCTTCGGTTGTCCGAGCGTTTGTCTATAATCACAAGAAAAAAACCTAATATTAATTTGTTCAACAAATAAATTATTGCTCTATGGAACTGCAGGATATCTGTCTGAGTCTGATGAAAACACCTCAAACAGCATACTCTTGAAGGTTCTCCAGTTGTCTGTCTGGGAGGAACCCTTTAAGATTTTACGTAGAACCCAACAACAGAGTGTTTCCCTACGAGAACCGGAGCAGAATCCTTTTAGGGGGCCAAGAACCCTTAATCATCCATTGAACCTTTAAAGAACCACTGAAGAATCTTTTTTTTCTTCTAAGACTGCACCAAGGTTCTCGGTATTAAGAAGAAAATAATTACCAGTAAATTTCAATTTGTACAACACTCACCTAGTTAATACACACACTCCGAGAAAATGCAGAACCCAGTTGTCCCAGGCGAACACGACAACAGGATATTTCTCTAGCGGAAAAGGGACTAAGTAGAACCCTTTTAGCTGGCTAAGAAGCCGTAAATCATCCAGGGAACACTGAAAGGACAAAACAGTCTTTCTAAAACTGCACCAAGGTTCTATGTATTAAGAAGGAAAAAGTGACCAATAATTTCGACTTTGTACCACACGCCTACCCAATTAGTACATTATACATAATCTTCAAAACTGGAGAACCCTTAGCAGATTTTTTGTCTGTCCATTTTTTTAAAAAGACTGTACCAAGAACCAGGGCATACAGTATATGTTAAAGAACACCTGACAGGCTCTAAGGCATTTGGAAAATAATTTCCAATAAATTAGAGTTTTGCAACATGTACACTTCTAGAAAATGCATAACCTTTTTGTTTTTTTCCCCTAAGAGTGTACCAAGGACCGAGACAGTTTGGCGAAATGCTAAATGCCTCACAGGTTCTGTATAACCTGTACGCTAATAATACTCTGGCACTCTGCAATCATGTACACAATTTAGGTTTG
>CM040978.1:4478037-4483018 GCA_022985145.1 Pangasius djambal
TGTACGCGGCGGAGCGTGCCGGCACCACCGCCGCCAGCACCACCTCGGTGGACGAGACTTTGCCCGACTACTCCATCACGACCACCGCCGCCTCGTCGTCCTCGCTGGGCCACGCCGGCCACCTTGGCTCAAACCAGGAGGGACACCATCCTCACTCGCATCAGGGCCGCCTCGCCTCGTGGTACCTGAACCAGGCCGGAGACCTGGGCCACCTCGGCGCCACCTACCCGACGCAGCAGCAGAACTTTCACTCGGTGCGAGAAATGTTCGAGTCACAGCGGATCGGCTTGAATAACTCCCCGGTGAACGGAAATAACAGCTGTCAGATGTCCTTTCCTTCCAGCCAGTCCATATACCGCGCGTCTGGGGCTTTTGTCTACGACTGCAGCAAGTTCTGACCAAGAGTCCACTTTTGTGCGATTTTTTTAAAAAATATTTTATTTCCCCCTCATTTCCCCTTTCTTTTTTTCTCCATAAACAGAGAATCTTTGATACTTATTACCCTCTCCTCGCCATGGACTGAACACACTAACACATGGTGTGGGTTTATTATGGACAGTGTTACTGCAAATAACACGTAAGTCTCCTTTTTCGCTTTTGCGAGCTGTATGCTTTGCTTAAAAAAAGGAAAAAAAAAAAAAAAAAAAAAAAAAAAAAAAAAACGCCAGCTTTTCACGGACTTGTTATTACGTGTAAATTGCATATAGTAATTTATTTCTGAAATGTAACCGGAATATTATGGACCAAACACCCGAACCGTTTTGTTTCTAAAATTGAGTTGCCTTTAATCGTGCAGAAATGTTCCATTATAACAAGGGAACAGAAACGTGTATATCGCAATATTCATTCAAATTATCTCATTTTGTTGAAAAAAAAAAAGTATTCTGAAGGAACTGCATTCTTTGTTTAATAAATTACCATTTTATTTGAGTTAAAAAGTAGACTACGCCTGATTTCTTAAAGCACCGTGAAACATTATTATTCTGCTGTGGCCTTGAAAATTAATCTTAAACTCAGTCTGTGAAGTTGAACTAATTTACATAAAGTGTTGCAACTGCTGAAAGTGTCAAAGTCTTATAACTTACGAAACATCAGCGGCACAGATTTTCTGCTTTTCAGGGAAAAAGACAAAAAAAGCAAAACAAAACAAAACAAACAAACAAAAATCAAACAAATGTTTTTTTTTAATATGGTCAAAAAATTGCAATATACTCTTGGAATTATTTTTTTTGGTAATATCTGGAGCTTAATAAGAGATGAGATAAAATCAAGCATAATTTTTTTTACAAAAAATAATTAATTTTAATTAATTAAATTAAGTTATTTAATTAACAAAATATATAATTGTTATATGATAATTGTGTCACAAACTCTCATTAATATTATTATTATTATTATTATTATTATTATTATTATTATGTGGATAAATATACATTTCCTTCAATATTCTAATTTACACTTTTCCAGAGATCATGAAAAGGACAGACTGCAAATTATTAAGATAGATTTGTTTGCAAAATGATATTCCTGAAATTATGGTCTTTAAACACACACACACAGACACACACGCGCGCGCGCGCACACACACACACACACGCACACACACAATCCTGTGTTTAGGATCGCTTTTTGCTCAGATTTTGAATATTTAATTTTAATTTAAAGAAAGAACAATCAGACAGTAAATGATACATATATTTTATTGTAATTTTTTTTAACACGTTGATTTGTTCTGCTAGAGCGTAGTCCATGATTTTTCTAAACCTTTGCGTATTTTTTTATGCATTTCTTATTTATTTATTTATTTATTCTGCGTTAATAGGCCTACCTGTTATCGCAGCACTAACAGACACTAAAGCGGTAGTTTATGTGCCGTGAGGTGACGTTGTTTTTTTTGTTTACATTTTTTCATAATCCACGCCACGCTCACGAGGCATCTCAGGCTGTCAATCACCGAGCCATGTTTCAGCATCCTGGTGACCTCAGGCCTCTTCTGCTATCGGTCTGGCTCATTTAGGGTTGAGTCTCTGCTGATTGTCCACGTGTGTTCTCTCTCTCTCTCTCTCTCTCTCTCTCTCTCTCTCTCTCTCTCTCTCTCGGTTAGCATTAGTATCATAGAAGCCATGCCAAAGACAGACTGCCGTAAATACATGCACATCAGCAATCAGGCTGTAGGTGCACCAGAAGTAGAAATGGAGTCGTTTGGAGAAAGTAGAGTAAATTTAAAATTTACACTAAATTTAAAAAAAAAAAAGAAAGAAAGAAAGAAAAAAGGAAAAAAATTAATCCCTAATAACGGATACAATGGAGCCGTTAAAAAAAAACCCACTGTCGTTGTTTCATAATAATAATAATAATAATAATAATAATAATAATAATAATAATAATAATTTAGGTGAAATTATGGTGACTATATTAAAGCCCACTTGTAGGGTCAGTGATAGGGGGGATCTCACATCCGGCCTCTGCGTCCACGTGCGTTTCACGTGAAATATTTAGCTTCACGTTTGAACAGTAAACGCAGAGTCTCGAGCTTTAAACTCGCGCAGAGCTGAAGGCTGTAGCGCTGTTCATGCGTTATGCACAATCGCCACAGCTGCTATTTGGTGTCATTTTGATCTCTTTAAGGAATATTTCTTTTTCCCTCCTGAGGCCTAGTGAAAGTGTTGGACTCGGTGTTGTGCTGGAGATGTGGAGATGTGCAGACCTGCTTCAAAAAACGCGATTATTGCGCACATTCGTAATTATATACGCCTTATTATTATTATTATTATTATTATTATTATTAGTAGTAGTAGTAGTAGTAGTAGTAGTAGTATTAGTATTATTATTGTCTCCTATAATTGTACATACTATATCTAAGTGACAGGTCACCAGTAATTTTTGGGATTTATCTTAATGGCGCAATCAGGCACAATGAGTCATAAGGCCGCATTCTCTCTCTCTCTCTCTCTCTCTCTCTCTCTCGCTCTCTCTCTCTCTCTCCACTCGAACAGTTGTAATCATGCTCATAAAAGTCATTAGAGCTTTTCCCGAGCAATAAACAAAACGTCGTGTTAGGGCCGAGATTGATGGCGCCCTGGTCGAGCGGGCCAGGTCAGGAAGGAATAAAATTCAATCAGCGCACTCCAATCGTTTTTCACGAGACGGTGTGTGTGTGTGTGTGTGTGTGTGTGTGTGTGTGTCACCGGGGGAGGATGTCTGAGCGCCATCCACAATACGACGCAAAAAAACAAAAAAAAAACCAAAAAAAAAAACAACCTTGATTTCTTCATGATTTCGAGTTTAATAAAAGAGGCGGCTTGCGTCCCAAACCGCACACTACTGGATAGAATGGGTGCCTATGTCGCCTGTTGGTTGCCATAGCAACCATATGCTATTTTGAGCGTGCTAGTGCGCAGTAGTGAGATTTGGGACGCAGCCATGCGCTTTTTCTTCTTCTCGTCTTCTCTTGTTTTGATGGTAATATCCGTGTACGCATCTTACTCAATCATGTCACTGAAGAGTGATGTGGTGTAGCCTTCAGATCGTGTATTTATTCACTTTATGCAACTGATTTTTATATTTGTAGTGCTGCGCGCGACCAACTACTCTGTTTGGTGCAGGCCTGCTGCATCACCTGCGTCATTTCCGTCCAGCACATTTCAGTCACTAGGGATGAAACCAGGCATTATGTTTATTCAAGAGCTGCAAAGGAGCTAAAGGAGCCATCACAATATTATAATATTACATTCTCTTATTACATGCTCTTTCTGAATTTTAGAAAGTCAAACAAAACTAAAAGCGACTCAAGGGAATTTAATAACAGGGAAAAAAAAACAAATATATATATATGTCAATATGAAATTTTTCCCAAACCTTTTCTCCTTGCTTTCAAATGATTGTTATATTATATTATATTATATTATATTATATTATATTATATTATATTATATTATATTATATTATCCATAAATATCCAAATACAATTAATAGTTTGTCTTGCATTGTGATTACTGTGTTTAATCTCTTTCAGTCCTAAATGTAATGCTCTCTATACCACTCATGGATCCTACACACACACACACACACACACACACACACACGCGCGCGCGACATGCGTGCAGCATTTTGCGCTTTTCTCCTAGAAGCTGCTGTTTTCCTCTGGATATTTTCTGCTCTTGTAAATCGCTCTTTTAAAGTTGCTGAAAAAAGAAAAATTGCGTTTGTGCGCATGCGCGCTCTCTCACACTCAGCCACCGGGCTCCGGGTCAAGAAGCAAAAACAAAAGCAGCTTGTGTGTAGAGTGTTTACATTAAGTGGGCTATTAATACACACTATTTAAAAAATTGACGCTCAGATATGATAGAAGAAATATAGAATATATATATAGGCTGTAAAAGTGAGTGAAAAGAAATTGGATTTTAAAAAGGCGTGTATGTGTGTGTGTGTGTGTGTGTGTGTGTGTGTGTGTGTGTGGCACGTTTTGATTTCTAAACCCATTTCTAGTTCCTTTGTTTGCCAAAACAGGAAAACGTTTCGAAATCATCCTTCAGCAAGAAGATCGTGATAACATCATATTGTTTTCAGTAACTAAAGCTTTATGAACACAAGAGACTCTGTTTCTGAAAGCAAGTGAGATAAAATCAAGTGGAGAGACTTTTTAGGAATGAATAAATCACTGCTTATGATGAAAAAAAAAAAAAAAAAAAGTCTGATCACATTTTTGTGCGATTAAAACATACGCCAAACAATTCATCATTGCTAGCCAGGGAGTGCACTTGTTCAATTTCTTAATAAGGAGAGAGAGAGAGAGAGAGAAATAGAGAAAGAGAGAGAGAGAGAGAGAGAGAGAGAGAGATCAGAGTGATAGTCTCTCAACCCCGCCACGCTTGAAATAGAAATCAGTTAAAATGTTCAGTAAAATTCAAGCCGCATTTTCTGAATACACATTTTAGTCAAAAAAAAAAAGAACAAAAAAAAAAAAAAAAAAAAAAAAAAA